>JANIJG010006312.1:0-24042 GCA_024611175.1 Megaceryle torquata | reverse complement strand
TTCCAGGGAAAAAAAAACAAAATCAAAACCGAAAAAAAAAACCAAAAAAAAAAAAAAAAAAACAAACAAACCAAAAAAAACCAAAAAACAACAACAACAAAAAACACAAAACAAAAAAACCAAAAAAACCAAACAAAAAAAAAACCAACCCCTCCCCCCCCCCCCCCCAGAAATCCATAACACAAAGCATAAAATAATTTAAAAGCAAAAACTGCCCCTTTCAGGTGGAATATTTCTTTTTTCCTGGGGTGCTGTGGGTTTTTTTTCCTCCAGTACAAAGCAAGGTGACATTTAATTTTGGTATTAAATGTCTGTGCCTTAGCATCGTGCTGTAGTTCTCTACATTTAACGTTGATCGTATTCTTATTTCATCTCTTGCCTACCAAATGTACTTGTGCTAACAGTAGTGTCACTTTTCTGCCACCTAAAGGAAGGAGGAGAACCCCGTGGGTTCTTCCCCAAAAGCAAACCCCATTTTTCATCACTGCAGAGCCAAGTTTTTCTCCCTGGTTCCTGATTGTTTTGTCTCACAACGCAGCAAACAGAGGAACAGGAGGACACTTTAAAACCTCAATGTAAACTGTGATGTAAACCCCAACGTTTTAATATGTAATATATAAGTAATTTGGAAGGAATTGGGTTTTTTTTTTTTTTTATCATGGCTGTTCAGCATATAGGCCCCAGTCCAGCAAAGCACTTACATACATGCTTAACTTCAAACATGCGAGGAGCCGAAGTCAAGTATGTGCTTAAGTACTTCCTTTGCTATATGCTGCCTGCCAGCAACACACCGCAGGGTGTTTGATTTCCACAGTAGCAGGTGAGTCATTTTATAAATCTCTCCATATTATGAAGTGATTTCATGACAACTTTTCAACTTGAAATAATCATTCCTGAGCTTTTTGGCATCAGATGAATTAAACTCCTGGTATTCGTAGGGAGGTTTGTAGTGTCTGTATTTTAAAATGTGTAATTTCACCTTCTGGCTATGCCAGTTTTCAGAGAGGCCAGATTGTTGGGGTTGGTTGGTTTGGGTTTTGTTTTTGTTGTTTTTTTTCCTGTGTGTGAATTTAGAACAGTGGCGAGAACTTACAACTCTGTCCCTGAGATAAAAAGGTCAGTCGGTATCAATCTGTAGGGAAGTCGTTCAGACTGCGGAGAATTTCTCGATGCTTTAACAGCTTATGTTCTGTTTGGGGAGACGAAACCAGGTATTGAGATTATTTGATGGATGAGCCTGTCAGTCCTGGCACACCTCCTCGATTTGAAATCCTGTTCATTTTCCCTGCTTTTAAAGAAACAGATTTAAAGAAAAAAAGAAAAAAATATAAATGAAATTTGGTTGTGAAGAAGAATAAATGAGAGACGAGCCCGTGTGCGGATACGCCCTTTCACAGCTGGGGTTTTGGCAAAGTGTCATTCCTGCTGTTAAACACGGTGACCTTGCTGCCTATGATTTACTAACTGTTTTACAAACATTTCCTCACTCTGTGAGGTTTGATATGTTCTCCATCCTCAACAGCTCAACAGAGTCACTCAGCCACTGAGCCAAACCTGCCTTTGTTTACAGCTTTTCCGGAAATTTTCACAGAGAAAAAAAACTTTCTCCTTTTCCAATGTTTTATTTTTAAGTCAACACTTTCTATGGTTTATTTGTGCAAAGCAACATTCGGGTACAAGGTATTGCACCGTATCCAAGTGGGAATTGCTGCCTTTCTAAAAATAAATGGAGGGTCATGTGAACCAGTGCAGAAAAATTTGAAGATACCAAATATTACAGGACCTTTACATTTGGTGGTTCTTTTTTCCATAATATTCTGGGCCTGGATTTTTCTGAACTTTTTTTCCCACATTAGTTTCTATAATAGAACATAACGTAAAATGATGAAACACAGGAAGGAATCTTCTTTTAAACAAAATTATCAGTGTTAAAAATAACAATCCTATTTTCCCTCAGTGTGCATTTTTTTTTCTTGTAAGGGCTTTATTTAGTAGTCTCGCCATTAGATATAACCAAAGAGTCCAGTCATCTTTAAGCAGCATTTTATTTAGTTACTTAAAGCTTAATTTTCCTAAATGCTTATTTTCCTGGCGTGCTGTAAAGTCCCATAGATTTCATTTCACATCTTGAGTGGGGAACTTGAAAATCGGGATGTTTCGGAGGAAATCACCCAGCTGTGTCCGCTTCTTTGCGTTGAAACTTAGTGCAAATTAAAATTAGAATGGGATGGGAATGTTTTTATTAAATGCTTTCTCAGTGGAGATATGTTTCATGGAAATGTCCTTGTTTTGATGACAGTGTTTCTCAGGGTCAGGGTGGAATTTCTGGTGGAAAAGAGGAGATGAGAATAACCTGGGCGGCTTGGGCAGGGGCACGTGGGGCTCCTCCGCCCCCAGGTAGCCAGGCGCTCTCAGGAGTGGGCATTTCTTCCCCTTCTCCCCATTTCTTCCCCTTCTTCCTTCCATTTTAGAGCCTACAGATATTTAATGTATTTATTCTCTCTACTAAACATGCCACTGGTTTTAGCAGCAGGAGAAACGTCCTGCAAAACAAACTATCAGCCTACAAAAAATCCCCACTGGTCTTTTGCATAATGAAATATTCTCTCTGATAGTTCAGAGTAAAGAAATAAAGTCAGGTGGTTTGTTGAACATGTTTTTGTGAAATGTTTTTGTAAATGCAATTGATGATGCAAGAGGTAGATACGTTTAGAGATCATCTCTTGTATTAGGTGTACAGGTCACTGAGGACTGGGTGTTAGTTTTGAATCTACTTCCAGATGCGAATCCTCTGCTTTTTTCAGTATATTCATTGAGTTACATCCCACCAGATGTGTATTTTTGGACCTATCTGAAAAATAAATGCTTTCTTTGGCTTTTACATCACTGAAGCAGATCAATGAAGTAAAATTTCAATGATCTACAGAGGTGTTGACACTTGAACTCCTGCACACCAGAAACGGACGCTCTCAAAACACCTTCTTGATGTGTCTGTTTCTCTACTGTGGCTGTATTACATATATTGCTTTTTTAATCCTGTGAAATACAAGAGATTTATAATTCTAAATCTTCCTTTGAAATGTATTAGATTATTAATGCTGTTAAAGGAAATACCCACAAATGGAATTACTTCTGGAGGTTTTGTTTGCTCATCTTAATCACTTGGAAAGAAGCATTTGAAGTGAATGGCTGTACCAGAAATGACAGGCAGAACCTTCACCAAATGAAAATAACTTTTACACCTTGATGCAAAAGACTCTGAAAACATTTTGTGTCTAGCAATTTATAATTAGTAATTTAATATTTGTTATTTAATGACAGCATTTTAATGAAAGCTATAAGGAAATGGGTTTGAATACTAGATCTCTTCACTTTCCATACATATATGGGATGGGGGTGGAGGGGGAGTAGAAATAAGAGAGCTGTTGAGTCCATTGCAGCCCCATAGACGTGCAGCTGTGGCCGTGTGAGTGCTGCCAGCTCCAGGCTGCCGGGAGCAGGACCGCAGGGCAGCTGTGCATCCCGCACGGCTCATTCCCGCTCTGGAAAAAGCCGTTTCCTGTTTCTTGTAATGTGGGGGTGTGAAAAATGGAAGAATTAAGCGAGCGTTGCGTGGCGTAACGCGCTCAGAACAGCGGCTAAAAGAGAGTGAAAGTGGCTCTTGACAAATGGGTCTTGAGTTTGTCTGCCTGAGGATCGGGAACTGCAACCGCCGTGTTCAGCACGTGATGGGGAGCGTTGTTCCTGGCTTCAGGGGGATCGTGGTCAGGTCCATCACCTTTCAGAACAAGCCTGCACTCAAGTTCTTGAGGGTTTTGGATAAACTGCTGGATTTCTTGGTTTGTGCCTATCATCCAAGAAGGAAATACCAGTAATTTTTGATTTTGAATTGTCATTTTTCTCTCTGCTTTTATTGCAGGTGTTGTGATTTAAACAGTGAAGACTTACTAATAGATTCAGTGACATAGTTTATGATTTTATTTTTTTCCTCCCCTTGTTTTTTGTTGTTTGGTTTTATTGTGGGTTTGTGGTTTTTTTTTCTCTCTCTCTCTGAACCTGCTTCTAAAATGTTCTTGTGCAGTTTGGAGGTTGTGTGACCTCACGCCAGGAAAAGCAGAGTGGCCGAACCAGCACAAGGGTGTGACACATCATGCCAGACGTGCCTTGGCAGTATCTTGCTTCAAATCCATAGTTCTGGTGATGTTCATCATCCAGAAATGAAGAGAACAACACAAGAAACGTGTTTGGCCTTACTTTTCATTGGCAAAAGGAGCTATTAATGTCTTCTTCCAAAGCAGGTGTCCACAAATCAAGAAAGCAGGTACGAGTTCGACCGTAGGTGTGTTTCAAAGACAATTCAGGATGAATCCTGCTTGATGGAAGAGAGGTGTGGAAAAGAGAAAGAGAAAACCATATATTTGCTCATCCCTTGCTGTTGAAAACACAGCAGCCTCTGAACGTCTGGCTGCAGACTTCAGTCAGCTCACCAATGCTCTCGGCATGCTTGTGGTTCGAGTAGATGATATAAGTAGCATGGAGTGGTTTTGTTGCTATGGGAAAAGTGCTAAAAAAGGCTGTATCTCTTGTAGAGCTCGGATCCTTTGGGTATTTAATGTACAATTTCTGCTAAGGACACTCAGAATTATACCTCTGATTCTAAATTGCTTAAATGTTGAAACATATGGTCTTGTGTGCTGTTCACTAGGAAACAACTGTCTGTATCCAAGCTGCCAAATTCAAATAAACTCAGACTCTAGACACAGGGAATCTGCAGCAGCTCAGCACAACTTGGGGGGAAAAAAAAGTATTTTTATTAAAAGGCAAACCTGACGTATAGAAAAATGCTAATTAAACTAGTGCCATATATCAGTAACAGATAATTAAATGTTAATAGCTGAGAAGTTTTTCAATTAAAAAGGAACTGTTTGTGTCCTCTTGATTTCTTCTGGGGGCCAGGTTCGTGTAGCTGTCATTTGTTGAGTTCTCTGCTACAGTAATCATTTTAATAAAATGCAATTATCTACATAATTAATTTCTTTGACTGCTCTGCTGTGTCCTTCTTTTGCAGAGGCCAGAATGTCAAAGATCAAGTAGACTGGGGAAAATAAAAAATTCACATCGTGAAAGGATATAAAAAATACTTGGAATTTCAATGCATTGGCTTCTATTTATCTCAAATGTCAAGGGCAGTGTAAAATGTATTTTTAAAATGTGTTTTTGTATGGTTTGAGCCCATTCTTGGCGTAGTTGCGAATCTAGAAGGGCCATTGTTCTTTGAGAGAGTTTGAGGGGGTTTCTTTGTACAAAGTGACAAAAAGAAGACTTGGAGTACTGGGCTGCCATTGTTCCTGTGCGGCGCTGTAAAATTTGATTTGAAATTAGGACCTCAGGGCAAGCTCTTCAATAGCCAGTTTTTATTTTCTGCCAGCATTTTAATCACTCTTGGGCTTAAAGTGGATGACCAACATAATGCCTCTATGTTTAATAGAACAGTTCATATCTTGAAGGCCAGTTAACTGAATTCAGGGATCTGTCATCTGCCCAACATTAGTCTTTTCTGTTTCCTGTCTATTTATGAAGATAGCTCTCCATTCCGGCCAGCTCTCAAAGAGGAGCAACTCTTCCTTTCTTCCTTTCTTCCCTTTTTTTTTTTTTTTTTTCCCCCCTTCTGAATTTCTTCTTCAATGTACTAACATCTTTTAGTGAGCTCTTAAAGGAGCCAAGCGGCGCTGCCACGGTGCGGCCGTGACACGGGCGCGAGCACTGGCTGGAGCATCAGATGGGATTAGTGCAACTGCTGGATTTCACCAGATGGGGCGAGGAGGAAGGGGACAGATGGAAGAATCAGATTTCCCGGTGAAATGGGATGACGGGAAGGGAAAAGTCGTATGTTGGCCTAAACCTCACGCACCTCGTTGGGATTCTTAGTGCAGTGATCTGTGAGTAGGGAAACAAGGAAAATTGTGGAAGAAACACCAGAGGTTTTAAAGAGCTGATGCCAGAGTCACGTGCCCTGCGTAGATTTGCAGACCGACGGTGCGACCGCAGAGTCTCTTGGTCAAATCGCCGGGGGAGGTGGTTTAGTGTGTTTGGATTATTTGAACTCTCAGCGTGTGTTCGTACTGTGTTCCAGGTAATTCATGCTCCTGTTTGCTGGAGAGGTGCCAGGCTCGTGGCCTGACTGTCAGCTCCGCGGCAGGCACGTGGTGGAGCTCTGAATGTTGAAGGGTCTGTGGGAAGCGGCGTTGTGGGCAGGTGTACGCTGAGGTGCTCCTGCAAGAGCAGACTGTCAGAGGTGTATTTCAGGTTTAAAGGTGTTTAGTACATTTGAGTTAGAAAATAAGATGTTTAAGAAAGGAGCTGCTCTGGGAGTTGTCGTATCTCTGGCACCGCTCAACCTGAGCTCCTTGTAGGTGTCTACACCACACATGCCCTCACCTGAGCACACTCTTGGTAGCGTGTCCTGCAAAGGGAGAGCTTCTGCCCTTGACCGGGATGCGAAAGAGGAGTTTGCTGGAGGGTCAAGGTGGTTCTAAGCAAAGGTGACTTTCTGAAAAGCAGCAGTATGGTGCAAATTAGTTTTCTACAAAAGGCATAAAGATTGGAACGGACGTTCGTTAGATGATTTGGTTGGTGTACACTGAGCTCGATGTCTGCCAGCCAGTACCCCCAGTCTCTGAGTTTGCTTTCATAAGTGCTAATTATGATGGTGGTGATACGTGTGATTAGGGAAGGGACTTAAACCAATAGGCAATTTCACAGAGACCACTAACTAGTCATTAAACAGTAGTGACTTCTGATTAAGTTTGAACTGGTCAAAGCTGACTCCAGTAGCCTGAAGTAGACAGGAAAATGTTTCATATCCCACTACTATGAGCTGTTACACATTACAATTAATTCACAGGAAGCTTAAATTTGTTTTTAGTTTGTCAGAAATGAAACAACTTCAGACACAGATTGTGATCTTCTGAAATAGCTTCAGTCATCATCATCTGATGCCATTGTTGTCTTTATTTGTATGTCACGAACAGAATCTAGCTTGTGTTCAACACTTGCAGAAGAAAAGTGGCTCACCAGAGCCAGAGAACTGTAAGAGGTTAATAGATTCAACATCATCGAGCACAGCTTTTCATTCACTTTCAAATGGAGCTGTGTGGGTGGCTACACAATGTGGGAAACTCTCTTCATTGAAGAATCTGAATATTTTGTAAGGAAGTGAATAGTTGCAAATAATCTTTTCTGTAACACAGAAATAAAGAACAAATGAGCTATTCTCAGAAAATACTGAGGCATTATTGTCTTCAGTCATTTAACAGAGCTATACAGAAAAAAATATTCCAAACTTGACAGATTCATATCCTAATCTTTTGCTCCTTCATCAGGAGACTGCGTAGCTGATACTGGTTAAAGCAGAAGGAGTTAAAGGAATGCATGTGCTTCAGCACTGCATGAAAGGAAACATTTTGGGAAATACAACTCAATTTCTTAAATTATAAATGTCAGATAGAACTACAGTAGTCAACTTGTGGCCGGTGGAGCGGATACGTTCTCCCAAAACACAAGCCAACTCTTTGGCTTCTGTGGTAGAGCTGTTGCAAGTCACCCTCTTGACTGCGGCCCCATAGCTCTTCCCCATCGTGTGTCCGAGACAGAGTTGTAGGGTTATGTCAAAACATTAGGTACCTTTTGTTTGAATTTATAACTTTATTTTAGGAGGGGGAGGGAAAAAGAAGTAGTTGCTGTATTAGAATGGCTGAACGTAACTAGAAATTTGTTCTGGTTTAGTAGTCTCATTTTCCTACTGTCACCTGCTGGAGATGTGGTGGGGATCTTCAGGATAAATAAAACTAAAAACCTTCCATGTAATAACTACAGGAATTCCTGTGACACTTCCTCTCCTAAAGGTAATTTCACTTTCAAGTTTTGGACCGCAAGTATTGACAAAATAAGATGTTTCTCTAGAGAGGGAAAGAAAGAAGCAGGTTCTTGTTCTGTGGAGAGCAACAGGCTGCCATTGGTTAGTCCATGCAGAGCTGCCTGCACATTGTGCAGCTGGGTTCTTGGCCCTGCAGCATTCCACCTCCACGTGAGGAGGAACTTCTTTACCCTAAGGGTTGCAGAGCACTGGAACAGGCTCCCCAGAGAGGTTGTGGAGTCTCCTCCTCTGGAGACTTTCCAGACCTGTCTGGATGCATTTATGAGGGATCTGCTCTAGTTCTGTCCTGTTCTGGCAGGGGGGTTGGGCTCTATGATCTTCAGAGGTCCCTTCCAACCCCTACCTTTCTGTGATTCTGTGTGTGGCTGCTCATGGTGGAACTTCCTGCCCAGCAGAGCATCCCAATCAAATCCCAGATTCCCTTTGGAAGAGTGTCAGAAATGATGTCATGCGAGGATGAAATTTTGCTTTCATTATTTTACTGAAGTGAAGGAGATTCCCCCAACTTACCTATCGAACGTATTACTGCTTGGGGGGTTTAAAGGACGGGGCCAGGCTTCAGGAGCCCCTGAGTCATGATCCACGGCTCCTTCTTCTCCTCTTTCCACCCATGGTATTTAGCAGGGATGCTGCAGGGATGAAGTGGTACTTTCCCTGTGGTCTACAGACATGAAGCACTGTAGAAATTCCAGGCAGCTGCTACAGCTCCCATACAGATAAAACTTACTGTAAGTACGAAGGATCTCCAAGGCAAGCCTGAGTAGGTCAGCATTAGCCTTAACTAAACGTGATTAACTTTATCCATCTCCTGGTGTATTTCTTTCCAATCCACTCCAGCGCTTGATTTAATTTTCCTTTTATGTAAACTCAAAAGATTTAGCTTCGTTAGAATGATTGCAGGGATTCACTGCATATGGCCTGTTGCTTTCTTGATCCCTCCAGGGTTTTCCTACCAAACACTTCATTCTGGGGATGTGAAGCTGCTGACAGCCGGGCATGGAAGAGCTATCAAGAAAAAGTTAACTCGGAATGGAAGTCTTGTAGGAATCCCGCTTGGAAAAATGAGCGGGAGGCTCAATCCCGTTGCAGAGGGAGGAAGCCAGCCCTGGGATGCTGCTGCTCCCAGAGCAGCACATGGGATCTAGCCTAGATGAGGTTTGTGCCCGTTTCCCTGAGGATCGTGAGGTTTAGTGTGACCAGTAGATGTACTTTGAAAAATACATAAATACAAATTAGCCGTAGTTACTTTGCAGAGATTTTTGTGAAAACCAGCCTGTGCACTTGTTCTCAATTACCTGCTTTGCGTGTCCGCAGAGCCACACGAGCCTTTGTTTAACCTTTTATACCAAATCCAAAACCTAGCATCAATTGCCCTCAAGTTTTAGGAGGTTAATATTGTATAGGCTGGTTTAACCACCCTTTTAAGCTGATTTTCTCTTTGAAAAAATCACTTCTGGCTTTTTCCACAATATTAGATCTATCATATCAAAGTACTTTATTGAATATTTTATTGACCGTCTGCTTGCCCTATGCTAACCTGCCTGACATCCAAAGTTTCTCCCTCTCTGGAGATGTGATGTCAGTTCTCATTAAGCAGCTGAGCGTGAATTTTCCCGTCGTATTTCCTGTGACTAAACTCCATCCCAGCAGGCGGAACTGGGCCCTGGTGCATCACGGGGACATCCAGATCTGGAGCCAGGCACAGGCAATGGGTGGATTTAAGGTGGTCTAGGCAAGGGTGTGCTGTACAGCGTGCGGATTTTCCCCGTGGGGCTTGCATCAGCATTTTGTATAATTTTGCTTTACACAAATGTAAAGGTATTGAAGAGGAAAAATTCTTCCCCTGGCAAGGTAATTACTTGACTTCTCATAGAAGGAGAGCTTGAAGCAAAAGCTGAGAGGAAAGTACATCTGCTTAAATTAGGCAATCTATCCAGGAACATGGGTTTGATTTAGCAAGCAGTTGCCGTTACAAGTGCATTTTAATTGTCTCGGTTCATTTCCCCAAATTTGATATCTGTTATTAATATTTCATTTTACTTTCTCTACAACCTCCTTTTTAAAAATTAAATTCTGTATTTTCTTTTCCTTCTAGAAAACCAGAAAATGGTGTTCTGGCCCCATCTGGTTTTATGGCCATATAAACACTTTGCTCCAGAGTCTGCTCTTGTTGACCATAAGTTTTGAGAGCTCTGCACCGAGCCTGACTCCCTCTCGGGTGTATTGCTCGTAGTTTTTGCCATGCTAGGTGACATTTACTAAATAATTTGAGTATGAAATGGGTATAAATCTTTCATACTTCTGTAGCTGACATGGTTGAAATAATGACAGTTGTATTATGTGCACTCCTTCGTATGCACCGGTTGTTTGGCAGACTAATTACAGCGTCTCTTTGCAAGCATCCAGGGGAAGGGAAAAGAAAATTTTTAGTTGAAACCAGAAAATATTTTTGGCTACCTTTCATGGTGTGTTATTTTAAAATACTGTGTTTTTAAACAGACTCTCCAAATAATTAGAAAAAGTGTTTTCCTTCAAGTACTAAGAATTCACACCAGAGCCTAACGTCAGACAGCTTTTGAATAGTAACTTGACCTGAGCTCTGCCATTGTTAAAAACCTTCCAGAAAGAAAACCAACGTGGAAGAACAAATTATGGCTTTGGGTTTTTAAGTGTCTTTTCACTGTTGTGGAGTTGAAGAGATGAACAGAGTTGGTTCAAATGATATTGCTGTGACTCCACCGTATGACAGATCTGTGTTTGCAGCAATGCGTCTCTAACTCAAAATGCAATAAGAAGGGGAGGAAATTTAGCTTTGCTATTGTGGTTATGGAGGTCTGCAGAGAAGTGGGTCTAGGGGGTGCAGTCCTTGGGATGTGCACCAGTTCCACAGCCTCGAGGTTTTAATGCCTTTCTATTTTTCAAACTTGGTGTCAGATGTTATAAGTTAATTTATTTTACCTATTAGTTTTTGCTAATGATACTAAAACCTTTTTTTAAAAGCTTTCCTAATTAATGATCTTCTTGCTCACAAACAAAAACTATATTGTCTCTGAGAAGTGCCTGAGTATTTTAAAACAACGGGCTGTTGGTAGGTTTTATTGCCTCATGAATTTAGGGTCAACACACCTATTATTTGCCAGAGTTAATTTGTGCCGGGTTGTTGACTGTCTGGGTTGTTGGGGATATCTGACTCTTGTAAAAGTTGCACTCATCTCAAATTGTCGTAATTTTATTCTTTGTGCTCTAGTGCCACGATATTTCGCTAGTAAAAGAAGGGGAACGGTTGTACAAAAGCAGGTATTTAATTGCAGGCTCGTGAGACCAGGGGAAATAAGACTGTCATTGCTCTTTATAGTCCTCCTTTCTAACAGAGTTGCTTTTACCTTTCCTTTAGATGCGGAGAGGAAAAAGACAGCTTTCTAATATTATAACCGTGTAAAAATGTACAAGAAAGAGGATTTGCCCAAGTGCCTAATTAGACTTTTCAGATGGCTCTGGCTGAGCTCGGTGCTTGCCTACCAAGGTAAAGTTAGGCCAGTTGCACCGAGCTCAGCACGCTGAAATAATGCAGCTAAAACCAACTCCCCCTAGAAAAATTGAAGAGCGTATTTCCATGTATAACTCTTTGTACGTGAAAATACACCCCTTGGGCTCTCCAAACTGGAAGAACAACAGATAGTAAAACTAGCAGTTGGTTTTAAAAAATTCAGGAGAAGCCATCCCTTCTGTGTTTACAGTTCAGAAATAAATTACAGTCCTGTAGAATCGTTACTTCTGCTGTTTTTTCAAGTGCCCGCTGCCATCACAAATCTGAGCCATATGTCCTTGTGGGGTAAAACGTTGGCTGAACTAAAACATAGTCCTTTTCTATAAACCAGCCTTCAAATATGCAATGGCAAGCCAGAGTCTCCCGCTGTGACAAGCCATCCGAACTTCAGTCGCTAAGCAGGTCCTCAGCAGAATCCAAATTTGCACCAGTAAGTCATGACCTGTAATGTGGGCACTGGAAAATCTCCAATTATTCCCCAGGGCGTACTGGGAAATGGTATGTTTCTGGGCAGGAAATTCAGAAGAGCAGTGTGCTTGATCGTGTTGTCCCGGTATTTTCCTGGTCAGCTTTATTTGTATGCCCAAATAGATTATTACTACTTGGGGTGAAAGCGGTGCATTTCTAGGAATGATCTTTGCCTCGTTCTGGGCTGATAGAAACAATTAAAAAAAGATTCCTGAGCGTGCTGGATCTTCTGCAAATCCAGGGTACACTTGACAGAAACTTGTTCTGAAAGGCAGTTAGTACAGTCACTTCATATTAAAAAGTAGAGGGCTATTCTGACCTCTAAACCCAGCACTGCTGAGCAGATGACAAGTCTAGTTCTTTGCTTCATTTCCAGCAAGCTCTGTCTTTTTGGCTCTCTGCAGTGGATATTTATTGCATAAAAAGGGGAAAGCATCTGATACTGCTTTAAGACGATGAGTCTTTTCACTGACTGCCATAGCAATTCTGAGGACAGTATCAAAGAAAGTACAGCCTCTATGATTAGCTTGCGCTTAGCTGAGGGATGCACGGGATCTCTGTCATGGTTGCTTTATAAATAACTGCCCCAATCCTTCCCAAATTATTTTTACTAGGTTTTAGTGGGTGTATAGCTTTTAAAACTGGGAAACTAAAAGCTGGCTCTGTTCATTTTCTCATGAAATTGTAGCCAGAGCAGTAAATTCATAGCTAAGCGCTTACTCATTGGCTACTGTATTATAAATAACTCTTCACCTTGGCCCTGTTTCTCCAGCCATTATTCACTGTGAGTAGTACTTACTCATGAGCACAGAGTAGCAGAGAAGTAAATGATTCTGCTATCATTCCTCACAGTTTCAGTACCCTGGCACGTCAGGAGGTTTGCTTTCAAACTGGGCATCGCTCTCCTGGAGGAGAAGCAGCAAATTTTCTCTCCTGATAGGGCTATAGTTGCAAAAACTACCCTGAGGAATGGCTACTGAGTCGGTGCCTTCAAAAACCAGAGCAGAGAAAAGTGGGGAGAAACTACAGGTATACCTGTGGGATATTTAGAAGTGTATATACCTAGAAGTGTTATGGATTATCCTCGGGCTTTGTCAGAAGTGCAGAGCTGGGGAGCAGGTTCTGAGCACTGGTGGGAGAGCAGTCACCTCCTTCCTCCTGCTTTCTCCTTGCCATTACACTGCTTTGCTTTCAAAGTGTAAATTAACTTAAAGCTTCAAAGCTTTTGGGAACGATTCCAGACTGAAGGTCATCTTTTCTGGGTGGTTTATTGGCTGTCCTGTGTTTGCCCACATCTCTAGTGTTTACCAGCTGAGGGAGTTTATGAAATTTTGATGTAGGAATTAGGTTGTTGCTCATCTTGTACCTTCTTGCTCATATTATTGACAGTACCACTGAACTGCTTGAGGCAGATAGCATCTCGGTGATCACTGTGCTATTTCAGCTCTCCACTGCTGACAACATCAGAAGTGTTTTAACAGGGTTTTAATGGGCAGCCTCTGTAGCTCCTTGGAGGGTTGCAAATAGCTGCCGTGAAAAACCTTTTCTGCCGCTCTGAGCTGACGTGGCCTCCTTTCCTCATCCAGCTGCTGCTTGTTTGTATGGCTGCAGCACTGTTGACAAGCTCTTCTTATTTGGGCCGAGCACTGTGGAGCCCGTACAAGTTAAGCAAGTTCCTGCATCTTTCGGGTGAGCTGCAAAGAATAACAACATGGTTGTGAAACCACTGGGAAGAGGAGCACAAGGAGATGGAAACCCAACCTGCCTTCAGAAATCCCCTCTGTTTGCTCTTTCAAAGAGGAGCCGTACGAGCTGCGCTCGTGTACAATACAGAGTTTGCTTCTCTGTTCTGGTGCTTGCAACGTGTTTCCCGTGATAGCCCAGTGCAGAAAGTTAACCGTTTCGAAGAAAACGACCTTTATTTAACAAACAAAAGGGATAAAAATCTCTATTTCTCAAGACAGAGTGCTAATTTGATAGTAGCAGTTTCTGGCTGACCAGTTGCCTTAATCTACTTGTTACCAGAAACGAGATTCTGAGCACAGCTTTCTTTGGACTGTGTAAAAGCTTTCTCCTCCCCCTTTTGCTTAATATAACTATAATGTGCCCTTTATCACACTTCAACTTGAGTAATCCCCGTTTAGAAATAGTGCAGCGTACCCATGGGAAAAAGCACTGGAAACGTACATTATAAAAACCATACAGACGAAGCTCAAAAGATCCACTGACATGTAAATTTAATTAAAAAATTATAGGTTTTCAATGAGGGCTTGTGTCTTCAATTTACCAGTTTCCATGACTTCTTCAGGGGGGGAAAAAAAAAAGTGTTTCTTTTTGCATTCTTAGTGGAAAACACACTGAGAGATATTACAGTCCCCCAGAAGAGTATTCTGTGTCACAGGGAGGGGGGGGGAAGAATACCCCAAATATGTGCACTTGAAATAAGTTAGAAAAATATCCACTTTCCTGTTTTGTTTTCTTTCTGTCCACTTTAACAAAAGTTAAACTTCCCAATAACCAGCAGTGCATGATAAAGCATGTCCTAACTGTGTGAATAAGCCCCCTCCTCACATTGCATGTGCAAATTTAAGGTGTTTCCATAAAAGGGATGTGAGGTTGGATAAAACAACTAAACCAGCGAGTGGGCAAGTGGGGGAAGAGCCAACGGCCAGAGGAAGAGGCAGGCTATAAATATAGATCTCGTTACGTTAAAATATCGCTGTTCAAAGAGGATTCTGGCTTCAAGAAGAGAACTCCAAAGGTGTATTGAAGATCATAAGCCTTGCTCCATCTATGGCATGTTTAAAGGAAGAAATCCTCAGCAATGAACACCCACCTTGCTTGGGGTGATTTTCCCAGTTCACACGGTGGGAGCCATCGCAGCCATTGTGGGGAAATGCACAAATGTGCTAAATCTGGAGACTGGCCTCGGTGTCCTCGGTCTAAAATCCTAAGTAGAAACTAAAACGTGAATCTCTTGGCTACTACAACTTAAAAACAAAGTCTAAAGGTCTCCGAAACTGGCCAAGATGAAATGCTTTTCTCTATTCTATCTACTCTGCTTTCAGCAAACCCCATCACGACCTGAACCGCTTCAGTATCAGTGTGTTATAAAAGCTACTTCTGCTTAATACCCATTATTTCAATTTTTAATGCAGTAAAGGCGGTGGCTTTTGTGGTGTTTTATGAAGTCCAAAGCAGCTGTTCAAAGGACCAAATCCTTAGGTCGAGGGAAAAGAGGCAAAACCCTTTGTCTGTGGAATTTCAACCCCTCGGTAGACAGAGGAGCCGTTCAGAGCAGAGCTCTGACTTTCACACTTCTTTCTGCCTTCAAGCTTGTGGGTTCTGCTGTGAGTTGCAACACTGAAAACCACTGTGGTTTTTCTTTCTCTAACTTAGTTATTAAAAATAATTCATCAGTAGCTGATGCCTTTCAGAGTGTTTTTTTCCTGAGTCAGCTTACTGGGAAAGATGTTCGGTATCAATTATAATTAGAAAAACAAACAAAAAATATTGGCAGAGTAAAGCTTCTGATGTGGTGGACTTCTCTTAATGTAACATCTCAGCCTAGTTTATTTGAAGAAACTTGTAGCCAAAATGCTGTAATCTAGTTTATATGTATTAGTCAATGTATAAAATGAAAAAGAAAAAAAAAAAAAGTTTAAAGTGTTCTATGAGCAAGACCAGAACTTACTTGGGGATTATCTGTTTTAAATTCCAGAAGTTATTCTCAAAACAGAAATTTCTGAGATGTACTGACATTGTATTTGGATTTAGAGAATTAGCGGTATTTGTTGGACAGCACACTTGAAGTGGAAGAGCTCTACAGTCAGCTGTATGTCCACGTGAAGTTTTCTACGCTGCGTAGATGGTGAATCTGTACAGTTTATACCACCCCTGGGTTAGACAGAATCATAGAATTATTCTGGATGGAAGAGACCTTGAAGATCATCGAGTCCAAGCGTAACCCCTTACTGCCAGGGCACCACTAAGCCATGTCCCTCCCTCAGCACCACATCTCCATGGCTTTGAAATCCCTCCAGGGATCATGGGGACTCCACCACTGCCCTGGGCAGCCTGGGACAGCCCTGGACAACCCTTTTTGGGAAAACATACATGTGGACCTGCTTGTTAATGACCTGAGACAGTTGTCTTCTAGAGCCTTGGTGTACCCGGTGCGTTCCCAGCTGCAGAGCCGTTAACCAGAGCTGAGTGTGCTTGTCCCTCCGCCCTTCTCTCCTTCCCACCTCTCATCCTCGCGAGAGCAAGTGACTTGTCATACAGCCGTGGTGTGCTTCGAGGTGATGGTGATGCTGTGTGGTGTTTCCCCTCTGTTGGGCTTGATCTTGATTAAGGGAAGAGAAGGGAGCGAGTGCTGGGTTAAGTTTATTATTATGCATATTGTTTGTCACCTCATTGGTTCAGTTGACGCTTTGAAGTTAGTCTTGCATTAGTGTTGTGCCTTAGGCAGAATTGTTTAGTGCTTTGCTGTTCGTGTTGTTTCACTTGGTTTTATGCTGGTTTCTATTTCAGAGTTTTGCTCTGCCAATTTGGATATAATTGTATGGCTGTAACTGTACGAAACTTTGCTTTTGGTTTTCTCCTGTAACTTCTCCTTACAGGAGCCATCCTTCACTGTGCAGAAAGACACTTGTGTGAATCGGAGGCATTGAGCAAGCCTTGTTCTTACCAAGTCTCCCATTAGCAAAAATGTAATATTTTTAATCTTATTTCTTAACATGTTGTAAACAAGATCAAAACCCGTTAGAAACTGGAGCCACGTTCACTCAGAAGGGCTCATCTAAGGTAGCTCTGCATCTTGGTATAGGTGCGTTAGGTGATTTCAGTGTCTGCCTATCTGAGCAGGTTTGGGCTGTAGCAAGATCCATCTGGAGAGGTTTGAAGGCCGAGTGCATCGCTACAGCTTTGTGTCTTCAACACCATGGAACAGAACACAGCGTACGATTGCAGGGGTTACATCATTTCTTGAATTCTGTCTCCTTTCCTTTATTTCTCTTTAGCTCGTGAGGAGGGAGGTACTTCAGGTTCTCCCCAGCACTCGCAGCCAGCTTTGCCCTTCTTCTCTGCGACCAGAAGGTGATGGGGAGGCAGAGGGCCACCAGGACAGCTGGCACTGCTGTCTGAGACAGCAGAGTTCAGCTGCCAGTTGCTCTGTCAGGATGGGGAGGATGCAGGCTTAAAACAAATGCATTTTTATCCTGCATGGCTGGGGACAGGCAAAGTGCTGCACCTTCTAAGTGGAAGTCACTTGCTTCAGGGTTAAGGAGTTTCCCTAGAACTTGGCCCTGTGTGTAACTCTAGCTTAATTCACCTAAAATAAGTTCTGGAGTTTCCTTAGATCACGTGTGCTTCTTCAGCATGGGAAGCAAACATAAGCCACAGGGTCTTAACTTAAAAAAAGAAAAGAAAATATCTCTCGTGTTTCCCTGTGAGGGCTCGTGCATTAGCTGTGAGATTCATGTGGTGCCCTGGAACATCTCCCACATCTGCGGCGTGGTGTGGGGCTGTCCCGGGCACAGCATCCACGGCCCGTGGGGCAGGGTGCCCAGGCAAAGGCCACGCTGTGACAGAAGAAAGCTGAGGCTGGTTCGTGCTTTGTAATACCCATTTGTATTTATGGCCTGATTCTGATGGGTATTCCATGTATAAAATGTGTATGTTTAAACGATGTATTTGAATCTTAAAGTCACTCCACTGTTAATGTGCTTTTAAGCGTTTTCATGACAATGTGATTAGGTAGGAACAAAGTGGGCTTGTAGAAAAGCATAGGGAGGTTGAAATTTAGGATGCTGAGTGGACTCGAGCTTCTTCAGCCAGGTTTTGCATCAGGAGGAAGCAGGGCTGGAGTGTGGCTGCTGCTGCCTCTCCGAGGCTGGGACACTTTCTGTAGCAGTTATTTTGCCTCTAACTAGAGCCAGCCCTGGGGCGGTCAGGTGTAGAATAGAGATGTCAGGAGATACTTGAGTAGCAGCACTTCTGGTTTTGACAGAGGAGAGGGTGCATCCGCTTGTGGCACTGGCCATCTCCGAGCAGGCTCCTGGGGAAACCTCTGCCATTGCTGCCTGTTCTTCAGGGACTGGAGACTCATTTTGCACATATTTGTAGTCACATGCTGCAGAGGGTTGGCTTTTTTTTTTTTAGGCAAATTTTGTTTTGAGCGACTGCCGGATGAAAACTATCAAAGCTCAGTTTGTTTCGGTAAATCTCGGAGTATTCGTCATAGGTTAACGGGGCTGAAAGCAGTCATGTGTAGCAAAGCCACGCTGCTGGACTCGTGTGCTCAGGAATGCAGAGGGGAATGAGCATCGTGTCTCTGTCGTTTACTTTCCTCACCGTGTCTGCCTTTATTTCCACGTGCTGAGGTCTGACAGTCTTGGAACCAGCCAGCTCATTTCTAAAATGCAATACTTACCCACTGCTGCTTACTGTGACTCTGCATCCTCAGTGACAGGGTGGATTCTGCTGGTGCTGCTGCACTTTTAATGTTACCTTTTATGTTCATGTTTGTTCCAACAGAGTGGCCACTAGCACAGACGGCTTGAACTTGTATCACCCGCAAACTGACAACGCTGGAGCCACCAGTTTGTCATTATCCCTACTAGTGTATCTGATTTAATTTTGTGACAGTGGATTAATTCTTAAAATTGCAGTGCTTTTTGCTCGTTAATGGTCAGTAAATGATTCGGGGCGGGGGGTGGGGAAATGGAATTCATCAGTTTTGTAGTCATTTTAATTCTTCTAGTTTTAAGTTGTTCTATAAATATGCCTTTATGGATGCAGTTTTACTAGCTTAAAAACATCTAATTGAAAACAGTTGCTTAAATCTCTTTGGATCAAGAAGGCAGTAATAAGCAAAGAGAGTATCTTATCCCTACAATCCAGAAATGCTTAGTGACTGGTATACTTGGTGCATGTGTAATCAGCTTCTTGTTTCATCTAAAAACCTTAGCTCTTTTGGTGTGATTTAGTATTTCACCAGCAGCATGGGTTTTTTTCTTGTCTCGGAGATTATCAACCAGTGAAAGAAAATATAAACCAAAATGGCATAACGTACAAAAATGGTTTTGAAAATATTTAAGTTGTTTCTGCTGTCTTGTTGTGTGTATAACGAGTTCTAGAATATCACCAGGCTTCCAAAGTTAAAAAAAAAAAGGCATTAGATTTGCCTTCTTGCAAATTAATGTTTTGTTGCACGTTATGTAATGTTATTTTTATGACTTAACATTTGCATCAGGCAGGGCTGATCTCTGCTATTTTGTAAGGTACCCAAGGGATGAACCCATAGCTCTTAGATGAGATCAGCCTCTGCATTTACCTAGCGATGCTGCTTGTGATTCCAAAACCAGTGAGCTCCAAGGAATAAACACTTGGATACGCACACCTTTGCTTCCTGAAACAGCTACGCTCTGTGGGTTTGGGTTTGGGAGGGAGTGGGTGATGTGATATGGGTTTGGTTCCTTCTCTACTGTTTGTTTAACGTCAGAAATTTAGGTCCTTTCTAGCTTATGAGATGTAATGACTGGAGGTCCCCCAGTGAGATACTTTGATGATTTGAAATGCTCTAGGTTATGTTGGTAATATATTTTAAAACAAATTACTCCTAACTGCTCGAGTCATTGGCCTTTTTCTGAAGGCTTACACCTGCATCCCTCTGGTTTGAAATGTGGCACCATTTTCTGAAGCAATCCTCAGAAGTCCATAAAGGATACATGGCTCCTTTCCATGCTGGGAAGCAAGGAAAAGAAGCCAGTGTGTGCTGGTGAGGAGGGAGCACAGAACCACAAATCTGAGTTTGTGCGAGTGAGAAGTAGAGCAAGTTCTGACACGACCTTCAGTGATCATTTCTTTGAAAACCCCTGTGCATTCCTATGGCTAGGGCTGTTCACAGGGTCAGTTATCACATCTCATTAGGAGTCCTAGTGAATGGAGGTAGTCATTTCATAAATTGCAAGATTTAAATGCACATTTAAATGCAGCCTAGATTCCACATGTCTTATTCCTTATTGCTTAAACAAGCAAACTGCGACATGGACTTGCATGGGGAAACTACATCATTCAGGAAGTTTTGTCATTTTTTTCCCTTTTTTTATTCATTTTCTTTCTAATTGTCCACTCATTTCATACAATTTTAATCTGAAGTATGGTAGCATCGTGTCTCAGAGCAAGGGCAGACTGGGCAGGCTGCCTTTGCCCAGTACGGAGGAGCACGGGCTTGTGTAGCTACAGCATCTTATTCTCTGTTCAGGACTTAAAACTCAGTGCAAGTTCAACCCCTGAAATTCTTTTTCTGAGTCCTTTTGCTAAGGAAATAGCACTTCACACAAGCCCATTGTTAAAAATCACTTGCTGTTTGGTGGTTGAAGAAATGCATAAGCCTATTCTGTCCACCTAAAAGCCATCCGTTACAAAAAAAATAATCAGACATCCTTTTTTTTCTTGTACATTTGTGTCATTCTGTGAATCAGAAGCATTTTATGTACTAAGGGCAATGTGCTTTGCTTTTGGAATTCCTGAGTTTGACTAAAACCCCAAGGCATAGTTGTTTCAGGAGACCTGAGGTGACCTGTAAATGGGAGTTGCTGTGTCTCTTTGCTGCTTAACAAGATCCTTTTAAAATAAATAGAAATACAGTGTCCAGGTACAGTGTGATAACATTTTAATCCAAAGAGAAAAGCAGTAGGTGATTTTTATACCCGTTGACCTGTTAGCAGCACACTCAGATATTAATTCTCACAGGCTTCCTCAGAGGGGAAGATGGGCAGTTTCCTCATTCCTAACTAAGACAGGAAAAAAAAATAAATCAGGTGACTTTCCTGAACCTAAAGAAAGTCCTTCAGAGACTGAAGAGTTCCTGACCAGGCATCGCAGGTGCATGGCTGTGAATGCTGAGCTCTCTCTGCAGGCAGGGAAGGTGTAGGAGAAAGTAGTATCTCTTTTTCAGGTTGTTTTGCTCATGGCAACACAGTCTCATTCATGAACCAGCCTTTCCATTCTTCCTGGACTTCAAATCAAGTCTTTAGTTTTTCTCCTAAATGCCCATGTCTATAAACATGCTGACAGTGTCAAAAGTAATGATGGGAAACCCGCTCGCCGTGTGTGCATCTTGGGTCAAACAGAAAGAAGTTAACATTGTGGTTTAGCAGCCAGGCTGTTGTCTCACCAGGGTTCCTTTCTTTCTTCCTCTGGGACCTCTTCTTTCATCTTAAAGCAGCTTAAATTAAGAATCTTTATGGGTATTGTGGTGAAATTGGATAATTTTTTTTTTAATCCAAACTATTTTAACTCATCCTGTAGAGGAGGTTGTGAGTCTCTCCTGATGTGCTAGTAAAATACCCAGCATCAGGTTTTAGGTTAGCAGCCAGACCAGCCAACATCCACGATCTACCTTGCACAGAGGGGAGAGGGGAACAGATCCCCACGGTCTCGGAAAACTCCAGAAATCATCTGCAGTGACACAGAGACAGGAATGGGTCCTCCATGCCAGAGTGGGTCCGGCAGGATCTCCATGTGGAGCCTTCTACAATCAGGTGGCACATCCATGTCTGGGACCAGGGCCCAACGGTTACTCTTGCTCCCCAGCACTGAAGCAAGTGTTGCTCTTCATACTCAAAGGTGCAGCCAGTGTCTCACAGGATCTGGAAACACGGGACCGCAGGATGTTAGGCGAATGATGCCCAGATTCCTCACCACGCCTTAAGATTTCTCCTGGGTGCTGTTCCTGCTGCTACTGGGGCTCTTTAGGAGCCTCTGTCTTAGCACACACGGCTGTAGAAAACTCAGGACTGTTTGAAGTTTTTAATTTTTAGAAAACACAGTTAACTGATGGGTTGTTATGAACCCGAATGCTATAAATTTCAGGCTGTGTTAGGCAGGGCTGTGGCTTTGCAAAAGGCGTTTTGTGTGCCCTGCTTTGCTGCTGGCTCCTGCCCCGGCTGCGTGGCAGCCACGTCCTGCAGGATGGAGAAGTTCTCGAAGGAACAGCAAAATAGCTCTCCAGGTGACGCTACGTTTTGGACGCTGCTGCTGTGCCTGTTTTGTCACCTCTTTGTACTTCTGATGGAAGGAAAAATTGGAATGTTTTCCTGCTGATGGGATGCTGAGCAGAGGGCTGCTGCTAGCTTGTGTGGATTGTGTCAGCTGCAGAACGAAGTTCTCGTATCAGTTGGGAATTTTGTGGAATTTGCTGCCATTTGACGGCGTTTCCAGATGGAACGGAGCAACTGTCTGTTGCTGGACAGCCCAGTTTTCATTTACTTGAAATGGGTTCGAGCAGGGGGTGGTGCTTTGTTTTCAGTAGCTTGAAGACAGATGTTATTTCCACTGGACTATCTGGAAGCTTTTTTCTCATCCCGCAGTGCTGTTATAGGTGCGCGTCCTTTGAACAAAGACAAATTCCATTGGAAGTGTTATAAAGTTAGGTGAATTTTCAGTTATTCTAACGATTCCTTATTTTTCTAGCACAGTAGGTTCGAAACATGTTAAAGCTAGTGGTAAAGTAATTTATGAAGGGCAGATGGAGTTCAAAAGGTTCAAATGTACAACTTCAGTTCCAGCATCATTTGGATCTTCACACCTTGGTGTCCCAGTAGAGAAACTGGATACTGAGTTTTTACAGGTTTTACTGTAAAAACTGAGCCCTCCAGAACTTTTCATAACTAATGGATTTTGCAGAAATGATTTGACTACCCTGGATGTCCATTAGCTGTTCTGCTTCTTTTATGTCTTTGCTGGAAACCTAAATGGCTTTTACTTGCACTTTTTTCACTAGGTCTGTGTTTGCAAGGGATGTCTTTTGTATTACAGTAGCTGGTAGGAAAAAAAAGCAATGAACTCAAAAATTGTAGGAGCATTTAATCATAGTATATCCTAACTAGAATTTAAACTGTGTGTTGTCAAGAAAGTTTCCATCTGTAGCACACCAATCCCAAGCTGACTACATGCAGTTTTAATCTTCTGACTCTTGAATTCATTCTTTTTTGTGTGGCTTTGGTGGTGTTAAAATTTAATCCTCAGCAGTTACATTGTATTAAGTCTATATTTCCCTCTTTTCTTGCATGTCCTACTTGATTACTGCCAATGGATTTTGAAATATCCTGAAAATCTGTGTTTTCTCATATGGGGATGATTGACAAAATACCTTTCTACCAAATAGGTAGTTTAAGAAAGTTTCCTCTCGTCTTTATTGAGCTGCTAGACGCTTAGCACAATTCATTCTCTGGAGTATGCTACTCCTATTAGAGGTTCCCATCCTTGATGGGCAACTCTCAAAAATATCTGTCTGACTTAAAAGAATTTTTCATCCAGTTACGTTCATCCTCCATCACTCATACTGGTTTTATCCGCATGACATCACAAATGAGTATGATTTTTGTACACTAGTATTAAATGCAATGCATGCCATTTTCTCTATTGCCAAATGGCACACAATAAGGAAAAAAAAATAGATTCATCTTATAGATTTTTCAGGTCCGTGTGACAATTCTGGAGATTTTACACATGGGAAAACTGGCTGGCACAGCAGCAAAGGAATGATAAAAACACTTCTATTTTGGAAGGGAGGACACAGGACGGGTGTGATCCTCCTTGTTGAACCAGCACTTAGGAAGGAGGTGGTGTTGAAGCTGGTATGGTTCACCACACAAGGGTTTTATTTTGTGGTGGAAAATCTAATCTTTCCGAGACCATTTCTCTTGGGTCTAAGTCAGAAGTCTGCTTTATATTGGGAGATTGGCATGAAATCCACAGCACTTAAGAGGATAAAGGCTTTTGTCTTCCAAATGTACTTTTTTTTTTTCTTCTTCTTCTTTTTGGAACTATAAAGGCAGTTGAACAAGAAATGGGTTTAGGTATATAATGTTAAGATCCAACCCTGTAATGCTTTATCGAGTAAAAATATGTTATGGATCAATTTTATCGATTCATATCTTTTTTTCCATGTAGTTTAGAAGAGACACTTAAAAAAAAAAAAAAAAAAAGAAAGAAAGAAACCTTCCACATTTAACTAATAATAAAAGAATTCAAAAAAAATAAATAAATAAAAATTACAAGAACCCGCACCCATTGCCCAGAC
>JANIJG010006311.1:15332-36177 GCA_024611175.1 Megaceryle torquata | reverse complement strand
TCAAAAAGACCTGAACCTTAAAAACTTACTGGATTCCCTTTCCTTACCTCTTCATGTGTAATATCCTGAATCTGTATGGATAGAAGTGGGTCTTCATCTCTCCAGCACTGGTTGTGTTCCTAAATTGTATGCCTCAGGAAATGTCTATGTTGTGATATGCTTGCATCATTTCTCAGTTCAACACCCAGAATCAGCTGAAAAGTAAAAGGAGAGGAACAGAGCACTATGATCCTGTAAACTATGTTAAGAGAAGTACTGTTATACCAAATACAGGCCCTTCCATGGATGAATCCTCACTTGACTGTTGGTGCACACCATCATACACAATTTTACCCTCATTCCTCTATAGTTTACGATAGTCTATCCTGCCAAAAGAGATTCCCCATCTCCTGACACTTGTTCAATACTACATTCATATCTAGCTTCCCATTTACTGTTACACTTTTGTAAGTATTTTCTCCATTTGGGTCCAGATCTCTTTGGATTGATAGATTTTTCTTCACCTTTTCATTCTTCCTTTTTAGCATTAAAATATTTGTAACTCTGTTTGCAAAAGAGATAAAGTGTACAGTACATTTGAAGTCTAGTCATATCTGGGCAAACTGGACTAATTTGCCACTGAATTCAAATCAAAGCATCTTGCCTTACTTAAACTGAGATATAGTTTTAGATGGAAAGCTAAATACAGATGAAAGATAAAAGAACTCCTAAGAAGCTCTGGCAAGTTGATTAAAGTTATTACTTGTATTGTAACTTATGGAGCTTGAAAGGAGTATGTGGTCAAAAGACTGCAGAGATTGGAAAGATCTCTGCCCTGAAGAGTTTACCATCCAATGGTCTGATTCAGGCAAAATATCCATCAAATAGGAAATGTGTGTGAAGAAAAACTTACAATAAAGGAATCCTAAGCACAAACCATTAACTCAGAATCTTTGTGTCTATACACTGCAGCATGCAGATCTAGTCACCTCAGACATTCAGAAATGATGGATCAGAGCCCAAAACATGAGACTGACTTTAAAACAAAATTTTTAAAAAGTTGGACATTGTAATTTGTTTCCCTTCTGATCTCTAAGCTTTTAGTGAGCTCTCAGTTAACATTATCAAGATTTCATCTGCAAAACTCAGAGCTGAAAACTTACATTTAGTAGTGTTGGAACTTTCAGGTAATCACATTTATCAAGAAATTAAAATTGTAAGAAAAAGAAACACTAAATATTGTGATAGTAAAAATACACAAGTGAGCTGGCAACCCTGGATACAGTAATATAGTAAACTTTGTATTCTAATCAACTTTATAAATACAATTCTCAGAATGCTTTCAAGGTAAAGAAGTATTGCTATTATTTCCTTTCAGTGCTTAGGAAACAAAGTGAGCTAGTTTCAAATACTTACCAGCCAGACTTCTAAATGAATACATGCAAAATGTAAAGAAGTAGATAATGTATTGCCTAAATCTCCATTATGAACTTAATTAAATCCACCTTATGCATCTAGTACAAATTTCTGTGCAGTAATCTATCTCACTACACTAAATCGGCTTCTTCGGCAGCTGTCCTTTCATTACTTCATAATGTTATTACCGCGTGTTGGTTAAAGCAGTGTCTATTCAATACTTCTATGCAAACTAATGTTTTGCCAGTGCTACAAGTGAGAATGTTCCTCCATAGAAACAGTGGCTGAGGCTTAACAGGGACTAATCTCATGCAGCTGCTAGAAATTTCATCACTGTGTAACACTGATCTTATTGTGGGGGTGGAGGAGGGGAGGTGAAGATTCTTGTAATAGAACTGCTAATATCTCTGCTTTAAAAGCAGAGAGATTGGGAAACCTGGGCAGTCAGCAATTGGTGTGTTAGATTAGATTCCAAATCCAGTGTCCTCTCCCTGGCAGTTCCAATGTAACATTTCAAAGGAACCCCATAACAGCAAATGGGAGATAGTCTTCACTCACACACAAAAACACACAGGTTCATCTCATCCCTGTGCCTGAACAAAGATGGACTTAAACCCCAAAGCACAAGGCTTGCAAATTATGTATTTCATTTAGTTGTATTTCTGTATAATCTTGATTCTCTTGTAATTAAATGAGTCATGTCATAAGGGTTTGTTCATTAAATGATATTTTAATGTCAAAAATGACACTTTGAATTTAACCTAAGGGCAGACTTTTTCCGTAAGAGTGTGCAGTGCAAATTTGAAGTCACACTCTTCCCAAGTCCATCTACAGAAAAATGTGGACAGCCATACTTCCCCAGTGGAGGCTTCTGGGTGTTAACCAAGAGTACTAGCTTTGAGAGATTTATTCTGGTCTAATCCAGTTCAGAGGTAACAAAGCCAGGTGTAACATCTATGTCACATTCATACCATGTTCATTCCATATATCCAGGTTCATCCCACCCTGTACCTTCCATTTGAGACATCTGCTACAAACACCTGCTAATGACTGATCTTCAATATTTGTTTGACTACCTGATAACAACATTCATAAGGTAGGGGAAACAGATACAAATTCCACTGTTAGCAAATTCTGCAGATACAAATCCTATTAGTCTGCCAGTGTCTTTATCTTTTGAAATACATATGGTACAGAAATTCTCACTGAATTACCAATTTTGGACCACTCAGTGGGAAAACTGCAAGACCTTAATACTGTTTAGATGAGAAATCCCTGAGTTAAGATTCATTACCTCAGCAGTTCCAATACAGCTCAAAATACTTGTGACCTCTTCAACAGAAAGAAGTATGGACCAAACTGAGCTCCATAGTGTCCTGCACAAAAGAATCATTGGAGCGGAAGAAAAACTGATAACATTTTTGGTTTGGATCTACTTCCAAAAAGTGGAAAAAGGAATGGCTGGTAATTGCTAGCAAGGATTGAAGGCAGAAGTAGGCTATGAAGATGACCTACAATATAGGTAGATTTAGTCATTATAGACAATATAGTCCAAAGGCACAAACCAATGGCTTTTTTGCTTGTGCAGCATTTTAGAGAAATTTAGAGACCAATGTGGAGAAATAAGTATAGCATTTTTAGAGAATTAAAAAATTATACTACAATACTGCTCTCTATAGCACTGTCGCCTAGTTACAAAGCAAAGTCCTTGGAATTACAGGGAAAATGGTATTCATACAAGTTTAAAGCCCCCCAGAATATCAACAATAGCTTGTCTATAAATCAGGGTAATGCTGGCATATAGTCTGATAGCTCATGATTTGTCGGAACTGGACACAAACATGTTACACAATTTTACACCCTATTTGAGATACAGTATCTGTTTCTAGTTCTGAGTTACTCATATCAAATCATAAGCAATCACTATGCAGGGTTTGGCATCTGTCAGTCATAAATTTTAGGCCACTGAGTTGGACAGAAATTCAGAAATTCAAGGAAACAATAAGAAACAGATTTTTCATATTTGTTTTACAGTAGTCCTTGAGATGCTGAGGATGATGTAGTCTAAGTCATAACACAATGTAAAAGGTAAAGGTAGGCAGAAGTTTTTAAAAAGTGAGGGAAATTATTATTCTATAATTGTGTCTTACTTATTCTATAAATTACTCTAGAATTCTGGGACTCCAGTAATTTAGTTTTTCTGAGTTTGTATGCACCTTAAATTGTTTGGATGTCTGATGTATACAGGGTTCAGCAGCAGGAACGTATGCTGCCATGGTCCTATGTCATCTTGTGACCTGTATGCAAACTGTCCAATTTACAATTTAACTTCAAAACACACCTTCTTTATGCAATAAGAACAGTAAAAGTGTTCAGGAAAATGAGATTCCACTCTTTTTAACACCCTGATTACTGAATTGTTCTGCAGCTTGCAAGGATAAAAATAAGACTTTTGAGCTGAAGGATCCAAATCAGTCTGCCTCCTGAAATACTCAGCCTGGATTTCAAACATCACAGGTAATCTTCAGGAGTTTTTTTTATGTTCCAGAAGCAGTGAACTGGTAATTGCATAATAATTTAAGGATAGACATAGCTATCATTTAATCTATATGCTGCTACAACAGAGACAAAGAAATCCAGATTTCCATGTTAGTTGATTAAAGGTTTCTCCGTTCATTCCTTTGTCATAATTTATATTTTGATGCTAGCATAATTTACATGAAAAATGTTTTGTTTTGACATTGTAATAAGATCTCTATAGACTCTGACTGTTTTTTTCCATGGCTGATATTTTTCACACCATCCTATTGTAAATAAAATACACATTTACTGAATGATGCAGTTTCTGTAGTTGGCTTTGATAGTCAATTATCTTAGTAAGAAAGCCAGATTTTCAAAATCTCATTAAAACTAGCTTTCTGTAAAGTTTCATTATTTTTTCTTAAAGTATAGGATAGTTTGTTAGAAAAGCAATTGGAGCTGTAGGGATTACTTCTGTTTTTCTCTCTGTAACTATAAGAACATGATTAGACAGATGTTTCATTGCAGATTTGTTTTAGACCAATGTGATTCAAAAATATGGAAAATATAATACCCTTTAGAATAAGTTTTAGTATTGTGACATTGAGAGAATTTAAACTATATTATAATAGACCAAACAGCTTTCTCAAAATTAATTAACATAATATTAAAAGGGAAAATATAAATTCACAGGATAAAGGCAGACATCAAAGGAGAGTAATGTTGCAAGAAAAATCCTTTATGAATACTTTCTACATATTATCCCTCTTCAGATTTACTGTAAAATAATTTAAATAAATATCATCTAAAGGAGGACTGTAGTAAGATTGCTGTTACAGTGATAAGAGTGTACTCACTACACACATATTTAATTTGCTTCTAATATTGTATTTTTGAGATAGGCTTTGGATTAATTTTAGTGTAGAGATAGCAAAATAGCTACTCCAGCAGTTCCAATTGGTTCCTTCACTGGTTTATCCTTTGGTAAATTCTGGCATTATTTTGTATTAGATGTTAATCACTATATACTTAATCTAATATTAGTAAAATAAATAACAGTGGATGGAAGGTGTGATGCTTTATGTGAATTTGCTGCTGAAAAAAGAAAAGATACGAGCATTCAGTGTATTAGGTGTATACTATGGAGATCAGCTTATTAATTTCAGGAACTCTACAAATCTATGGCTGTGAGATTAATTTACCTAGTAGTTCTGGCCACAGCAGGTCAGAAAGTAAGGTATATAATGGTTGTAATCATGATTTATATCATAGTGAATGTTGCTGCTGATAACAATTTTGGAATCTGGAAACTCTTCAGTCTGTTTTGGGGGATACGTTTCTGTGGTCCCCTAACTTTTTCTGATTCTACTTGACCTTAAAAAAAGAACATTGCAAATGTAGATAACAAAGCTAGCCTATTCATTTGGCATATTCAAACACAGGTAAGACAGGTTTTTCCTGATAATCTCCCAAGAGTAACTCGAGGCCTTGAGCATACCAGAGCTCTTCCCAAGAGCTTTGTAATGTTCCTTTTGCAAAATTTTGACCTTTCATCAGTGTTATTCTTATTACATGTTTTGAATCATCTGGCTAATATTATAATTTCTCTTTCATTTGCAGCAAATTAAAAAAAAAAACATTAGCACATACTTCTATGTCTTTGTGGTGTATTGACTACTGCTCCTTACTGTAAGATCACCTAACTATAATAACACCTTCATCCATCATTGTGTGTGTGTCTATATATATGAATATGTATGTAGGTATATTATTTATATGAAAGCCCATAAATTTTCCTTGCAGATCAAGGAAGTGCTAAAGAATATGTATTCTTTTATTGAATATACTTGTTATTTTCCACTGTGTCTAGTCAGAAACTTTGCAAAATGGAGATATGTTTTTTATATTTTGAGTGCCAGATTCTCTTGATAGTTATCTGGCCCCAGGCATCAGTTTAGTGGTAGACTTTAAGGGTTTTTTTATTATTAAAAAAACTTGGGGGAAAAAAAAAATTAGCATTTTGAGAATGCAGACTTAGTAATGCAAATTTTAAAAACATTTTTAGATGCTACATACCATTTTTCTATGACCCACCACTCTGATTTGTGTTTGTGCAAAACTAACTTATTCACAACCTGGCTCATAGATTCCTTCCAGTCAAATATCAGTTCAGGATTTGGAATAGATACACCACTGGCTGCAGTGATGGATGATCTACTCTTGCCCATTTAAAGATTCCTCTGTCTTTATACAACATTCAATATATTCACCACACTGAGTAGTTATTTTACCTTGAGGAAGTTAATGGTTAGGCACTGAGCTGGAAAACATCCACTGTACAAAATGCAATCAGAGAACTGATGGCCTCCTCTGTCTTACTCGCTGAAGATATGAAGACCCTCCAGGTTCTACATCAATCACTCTTTCTTTTCAATATCCATGTAAAGGCACTGGGGAAAATTATGAGACATCATCTAAAATACCAACAACATGGATCACTTTCTGTTCCAATGGATGGTAAGTCTCTTACTCTGAAAAAGTTACCCTCTGTCAGATACATCCCAAGTTGGAATGAAACCTGCTCAGATCCATGGGTAATGGCACATGAAATGCATAGGCTGCATTGGTTTCTCTACTCTCTTTAGCTAAAGTGCTCCCTACCAGGCTTTCTTTAGGAAACTGAGACTGTTGATTTTTGAAGAGTTTTCTTTTAACTGTCTCTTTTAGCTTCACCCTGAGTTGTGCCTGTCTCTTAATAAAACTTGTCTGACTTGGCTTTTAGGCTTTCTTCATTGTCCTCTCCTATTCTTTCTCCATATACCAGAAAGACTGAATGCCTTACCAGCTCAGAAGGGTTTTGAACAGCAGTTGACTGAAATAAACCCAAACTTTAAAGCAACAGAATCACAGCATCACAGAACCATTGAGGTCCCTTCCAAGACCTCTGGAGAGCATCTAGTCCAAACCTGCTGTTCAAAACAAGCTCAACAAAGGCAGGTTGGTCAGGGCTGTGTCTAATTAGCTTTTGAATATGTCCAAGGACGGAGACCCCACAGTCTCATTGGGCAGCTTGTTCTAGTCTTTGACCGCCATTACAGTAAAAGTGTTTTCCTTTATTTAAACAGATTTTCCTGTATTTCAATTTGTGCTCAAAAGGAAAGAAGGAATTGACTGCCTTGGCCATTTCCACCCCCTTTGTCAATACATCCCTGGCCTCATTCAGTAGCAGGTCCACATTTTCCCTAGCTTTCCTTTTCTTGCCAACATACTTGTAGAGGCCCTTCTTGCTGTTCTTCACAATGCTTGCCAAATTCAACTCCAGGTGGGATTTGGCTTTCCTGACCTCATCCCTGCATGCTTTGTATTCCCCCTGGCCACCTGATGCTGCTTATTCCTCCTGTACATTTCCTTTTTATACCTCAGGTGAGTCAGAAGCTACTTGTTTATCCATGCATGCCTCCTACTGCCTTTGCTTGATTTCCTGCTCATTAATACGGCCTACTCTTGAGGATGAAGGAAATAATCCTTGAGAATCAACCAGCTCTCCTTGACCTCTCTTCTCTTCAGGGAGGTATTGCATGACATTCTTCCAAGCAGATTTCTGAGAAAGGCCAAAACCTGCTCTGCTGGTCTAGGTTTGTAATCCTGTTTTTTGCCTTCTTCCCTCCTCTCAAGCTCCTGAACTCTGGTCATCATATTCACTGCAGCCAAGGTTGCTCCCAGCCCTCATATCCCAAACTGGCCCTTCCTGGTTTTTAAGTATGACATGAGCAAAGCACCTCCCATCATCATCTTTTCAATCAACTGTTGTCAACGCACACCAGCAGATACCACTGTGGTTCAAGTCCCCCATGAGGACCAGGGCTGGTGAACGTGATGTTTTTGCAGATGTCCGAAGAATCACAAAGTCACAAAATCACAAGATGGCAGGTGTTGGAAGGGACCTCTGGGGATCATCTAGTCTAAACCCGCTGCCAAAACAGGTTCACCTAGGGCAGGTTGCACAGGAACACATCCAGGCAGGTTTTTAAAGTCTCCAGAGGAGATTCCACAACCTCTCTGGGCAGCCTGTTCTACTGTTCAGTCACCCTTGCAGTAAAAGTTTTTCCTTATGTTGAGGTGGAACTTCCCGTGTCCTAGTTTGTGCCCATTGCCCCTTGTCCTATCACTGGGTACCACTGAAAAGAGACTGTCCCCATCCTCTTGACACCAGTCCTTTAGATAATTATAAGAATTGATAAGATCCCCTCTTGGTGTTCACTTCTCCAGGCTAAACAGACCCAAGTCTCTCAGCCAAGAAGACCTTATCCACTTCTTCCTGACCAAGCAGCCTGTAGCAGAGACCCACAACATCACCCATGTTGATTTGCCCCTAATCCTGACCCACAGTCTGTCAGCTCTCTCATTAGCCATCCCACAACAGAGCTCCATGCATCTTGCTGCTCTTTCACACACAGTTTAACTCACCCTTCTTGCCATCCTTTACAAAAAGGATGCGAAGGATTCCATCCATTGCAACACCCTAGTTGTGTGAACAATTGAACCATGTTTTTGTGATCCCAATGAGATCATAGCCCTGCAATTGCACACACACTTCTAATTCCTCCTATTTGTTCCCCATGCTGCAGGCATTAGTGTACAGGCCCTCTAGGGAGGCACCTAGCTGTGTCTATTTCTCAGAAAGGGAAGGAGAGCTTCTCCCATAGTGCTATGGGGGCCATTACAAGGATGGGAAGAGAGGAATATTAAGAACATGTCATATCATAGCTCTTTTTTTCTGCCAGGGGACTCCTCTTGCAACACTATGTAAATAATGTTGTGACCTGGGACTTTTCTTCTATGCTTCATAAATTCTGCACACAAGCTGATAAAAATGCTCTTTTATCTCCAAGTAGCAGAAAGCCTGAATTGCTACTCATGGATAACAAACATGGTTACAGTGGTCTGAGACTTCATGATCTTTAGGTTGTTGATCATAAATCAGGTTTCCTGGGGATAAATCAGTAATTTGAAAAAGAGCTCACCACTAGTTATAAATGCAGAAGACATTCTGAGGAGACAACTGGAGGCACCTGTTGTCCTGTTGAGTCCTGGTTGATTCCCCTTATAATACCAGATAAATTCCAAAACACTTTTCCTCATATTATATTCTATATACAGATCACTGGCATGAGCCACAGCACATTTCCCTAAAGGAGCAAGAATTTCCTCAGTATTTCCGTGCTGTACTACAATGATTCAAATGTCAAAAGCAAGAGTTAAACTTCTGAAAACTCTACATCTTAAAGCCACTGTATTCCTTGCTTGCTAACCCAAAAGTGAGGATATCCTTCTAGTCATGCAGTCCAAAATTTACACCTGCTAATATTACTTAGAAGATATTTTCCTTCTTTTAGCTCTAATCTTGCATATACATGTCAAAAGGCAACAGGGATGGAGATAAGGAAATGTTCCAACATCACAGGTAGGCATAGGAAGTATAGTGCCTAAGTGGGAACCTGCTGTCAAAGTAACTCTGACTTGTAAGACATTTATATTGGCAACACCTCCTTTAGGTCTAGAATGAGAGGCAGAGGGGGAAGCCATCAATAAAACCCAATGCAGTAAATGTGTATGGCAAATGAAAATCACTTAATTCACATCATACACTTCTCATCTGTACAAGTTTATGTTATTTTGCAAAAGTAGAAAGCTTATATTTAGAACAGGTTTATGGAATTCATTCAGAGTTTTAATTCCCAAATCTACTGACAATTTCTCATTCAACATAGCTGTATTAATGCTTCAGCAGGATGCTATTTTTAAGCGAATTGATATTAATCACTAATTTTGATATTTCTACATGTATCATGTGAAACATTGATTTATATGGCTTGCAGTTCCAAACTTTGGAAATATTGCATTTTAAAATTTATTTGAGTAAGGATAAAAATTGTATATAGAAGTGGATTTAAGGGTGATAGAAAGCAACTATTCCTTTTCTTCTTTTCTACCTCTTCAGCAAGACATGAAGCTTGAGCAAGTACTTAACAACTCAATGTCGCATTAATAAATACATGTATTTCTTCAGTATATAAACAGGCTATAGCGTAGAACATGATCAGAGCTACTACAAATCATTGTTCCAATGGCTGAACAATTATCTTTCCAAAAGATAGCAAAATTTGGAAGCAAAATTCTGCAGTCACTGGGAACTAACTTATTCCTCAGTGATTGCTTTAATTTTCATTTTAAAATGTGATAAGTAAACCATCACTCCTCATTTCACTTAAAGATTATTTCAGATTATCTAAAAACAGATGGATTACTTTTTTTCAAGACTAGGGGTTTTTAGCAGTATTCAAACGTGATGGGTAAGTCTCATCTCCTGCAACTTTAGCCTGCCAAACCTGACATGTTAAGTTTAAGCCAGTTCATCAAGGCTCTGCTTTTATTTAGTAATGAGGTAGGAGCAAGTATCTTCTGCAGGTGCCTTCCTTGAGCACTCATGAGGGAATAAATTACCCTCTGGAAGTTACTGTCCCTGTTTACTGTAGAGAATGTAAATTATTAGTTTACAAAGACTTAAATTATTAGAGACTTAATTTACAGAGGCAAAAAGTTAAGAGAGGTGGGTTTGGTTTGTAAATTTGTCTCAGTAAGTTTGCAGATGACACTAAATTGGGCGGGAGCGTTGATCTTCTTGAGGGTGGGGAGGGTCTACAGAGGGATTTGGACAGACTGGATTGATGGGCCAAGGTCAACTGTATGATCTTCAACAAGGCTGAGCACTGGGTCCTGCACTTGGGCCACAACAACCCCGGGCAACGCTAGAGGCTTGGGAAAGATTGTCTGGAAAGCTGCTCAGCAGAAAGGGACCTGGGGGTGCTGATTGACCAGCACTGAATATGAGCCAGCAGTGTGCCCAGGTGGCCAAGAAGGCCAATGTCACCCTGGCTTGTATTAGAAATAGTGTGGCCAGCAGGACCAGGGAGGCGATTGTCCCTCTGTACTTAGCAATGGTGAGGCCACACCTCAAGTACTGTGTTCAGTTTTGGGCACCTCTGTACAAGAAAGACATTGAGATGCTGGAGCAGGTCCAGAGAAGAGCAACTAAGCTGATGAAGGGCCTGGAGAACAAGTCCTGTGAAGAGCGGCTGAGAGAACTGGGGCTGTTTAGTCTGAAGGATGATGAGGGAAGACCTTATCTCTTTCTATAACTACCTGAAAGGATGTTGTAGAGAGGTAGGTGCTGGTCTCTTCTAACAAGTAACTAGTGACAGAATAAGAGGGAATGGCCTCAGGCTGCACCAGGTGAGGTTTAGGCTGGACATTAGGAATAATTTTTTCACTGAAAGGGCTGTCAGGCACTGGAACAGGCTGCCCAGGGAGGTGGTTGAATCACCATCCCTAGGTGTATTTAAAAGCTGTATAGATGTGGTGCCTGGGGTCCTTAGTGGTAGTCTTGGTAGAGTAGGGTTAATGGTTGGACTTGATGATCTTAAAGGTCCTTTCTAACCTAAATGATTCTATGATTACATCTATGTTAAAGTCTTACTCTATTTTAAGGAGACAATACCACAGTGTTTGTCCTGTTTTATTATACTGTAGCTTTAAGGGAAGAAGTCAAGACTATCTGGGATACTGAAAACATGAGTAAATTGTGCAGGGAGGAGAAAACATGGAAAAAAGCCTCCTCATAGAAGGTGTCAATTATTTGGTTAATCAAAAAAGAGACCATTACATAGGCTTTCATGGAAAAATGCAGTAATAACTGTTCCTTGAAAGAAGGTGAACATACTTTTGAGTAAGGCTGGCTGGAGAACCAGTGGGCAGATTGAGAGAAACCTCTAAATAGGAGTGGTTTAAGGAGAATAGTTGTGTAGTCATCTGCTTTTTTTTAAATTTATTTGTTCAAACTGGGGACAAAAATCCCAAACCCTTAATAAACCCAGCTGAGGACTGTTCCTGTATCAGTAATCATGTATAAACAAATGACTAGCTATTGTAGCTTTCTTAGAAATGGTTAAACATCTGATAAAAAGGGAATTATTATGCTTGCACTGCAGTAGGTTTAGGCTTAAAGTAATCTGTTTTATTTCTGGAAACAATGTGGCCCCTCTTCTTATTGTGGCCATGTTAGAGAGAGAAGTGAGCTGTTATGCAAACAGGCTACAGGGAGTCGCTGCTGTTCCCGGGGGAGGCTTTGGCGCATCCCAGTGTTGCGCTCGGCTGGGTAGAGATAAAGAGAAGGCAGGCTTGAAAGGGGAGCATTATGTAGTTAATCTCATGCTGGCTTTAAAACTAACATCTCTGACAGAAAGGGTCACAACAAAGGAGTGATACAGCGAAAAGGGCGAGGAGCATGAAATGAGTGAGGTATCGCTGTTCAGTGGGCAATTTGAACTGACACATGCAATTGTTTGGAGTGGACAGTATCTGACTTTCTGCATACTGTACATTAGGGGTATGTTTTCAGCAAGGAGCAGAGTATAACTTCTGGTATGAATAAGGGGAAATGTCTCACGCATTCCTTGTTCATCTCCCTGGTAGCTCATAGCTTTGCATCACCATAAAAAGTGCCTTTTTTACTACTGTTATTCTCATTATTTCATCTCTAGTGAGATAATTGTTTTTTTCTTCATGGCATCATTATTATCAATGACAGGTGAATCTCAAGAAAATGAAATTTCCTTTTTGTTTGGATAAGCATCCTAATATTTAGATGATTCTTTGAATCATACATGAACTAGAAATGTCTGAATCTGAGCTGAAAATGTGACAAGTACAGTGTTTTTCATGAGCTTTCAGACACTTTTGCTTTGAGTTACATCTGGAAATACAGAGAAAGCAATGCCCCTGTAGTATTATGGTATTTGGGGGGGAGGGGAGGAGGGGGTGGGGAGGCAGAAGGAAAAGCTTGAAAGCTCAAGTCTAGTTTGAGTAAAAAAAAAGTCCATCTTACTCTAGGCAGGATTATAAAATTAACATGGGCCTAGTGGTCTTTTCTTGCTGGGGGGGGGAAAGAGTTATTTTTTATATCATAATAGAGAGGTGTTGCATATGTTGTCTAGAAGCATCCTGATGATTGAAAATCATCTTGTCTAATTACAGACTTCTAAAAGTTAGATATCTAAGTCTATTCTCCCTTTATAGTTAATAGAAACACCTTCAGAAGACCATTTGATGACCTTTCTTAGATGCCTATCTTAGGATGAGATGAAGGGTTTTCTGGAGATCTCTGTTTCTGTCTATTGAAAGGAACCAGGGGTAACAGCATTTTCAAAACACTGAAGCTGTGAAATAGAATTTCAAAAAACTTCTAATCAGTCTGTGTGGAAGAGAAGTAGAGTGATTCCTGGCATTTGCAGGGATCAAGAGCAGGAGCTCTGGAAAGCAGTTCTCTACTTCTCTTAGGTTTTGTATTGTTTATTTCTTTTATGAGTTTGCTATTGGTAAGACCGAAAAGAATGCAGGTAGCAATTTGTTCTACATCAGCTTCAAAATAACTTAGAATAAAAATTATTTGTATTCCAATCCAAACCTTCATTCCTCTTTTATTTTATCACAGTACTCCTTCTAGCAACAGTCTGTGAATTCAGTAGTGATGTCCAGATGATGAAGTGCAGATAGAACATGGTGATAGATTTTATTTTGGTTTTTTATAACTTTGACCACTTCATAATCATTTTGCTGACTACTTCATCTCCATCATGTTTTTTATTACACCTTGAACAGCTGTATAGCTTTGAGGAACTGCTTTTTTTAATATTTTTTTTTCCAACAGTCCGTACAGCTTTCCTCTCTTCTCCCTAATGTATACTGACCTGAAGCTCTGAATGGGTGAGATATATATTCCTAAACCAGCAACAGCTTTATTATGTTATCCAAAGTCCATTAGGGACACAAAATGGGAGCTCTATTCCACTGGAAACTACCATATCCCAGTTTTTCATTTGGATACACAGTATTGGTTGCAATGCAGTTGGTGAAACTATAGCTGACTTATAGTTACTAAAATACTGCTTTAGGTAATTTAGAGCTTTTACCGCTCACAGCTTTTATCTATTGAGCTGGACATACATTATTCAGTTATCCAATCTGGCAGTCAGAAGATAAAAAATACTTCATTTCTATGACTGTTAATGCCAAATAGTTATTTGCATCAATGCAACTGTGCATGCTGTTCTATCATTTGATTTGTAATGTTTAAAGTCCAGTCTGCAGGGGGTAGGAACTTTAGCATGCTCAAAGGATGGTTAACCTCACGTCTTCTAAAAAATATCTGAAACAAACTAAGGGTCATAACTGTAGGAGGTAGCCAGTACTGATGTGGTCGAGTGGAACAGTAAACAGGTTTTATATGCAAAAGTTTAGGATAATCCACAAAACTCCTACGTGATTCTGCTTCTCAAGTAATGAGATTATCTATTTTCCTCGTTAAACTCTAACCTCATGCTCTCATTGCTGGGATTCTCTAGGAAGCATGAAAACTGAAGAGCACGCTATCACACTGGGCATGCAGAGGATGAAAGCCGTGCATGAGGCAGAGCTCCCACTTACCAGCCCTGCCCACAAAACCAGACCACCACACTCATTGAAGGCTACAGAGGGAACATCAGCTGTCAGATAAGGAAGTAAACCCAAGTGGCATCTGTTCAGGATAAAGGAGTATCACACAGTGTCTTTCAAGGGCTTGAAGTGATATTTAATGGCCATGTATAGCCAGGACTTCAGCTTTATGTTCTTTCCAAAAGCTGACGTTATATTGCTAGCTTAGTTCTGGGGCTTTACAAGCTGTCATGGTCTTGGCTCAGAGGGGAAGAGTGGCACGTCTTTAATCACTGCTGAACTCTGCAGCACCTGGGAGCTGCTGGAAGCTTGCCGTCTCCCTGCCAATAAGACCCGGCTCAACTAATTGTGTGAGCTCTGACAAGATCTCAACCTGGTATGATTTTGCTGCAAATCTTGGTAATGGAACCCACTTATCAGAACCATAAGAAATGTGAGGTGGGTTTTTTTGATTGGTTGTTATTGAGCAAGCTACTCAGTGATGAGACTGACAAAAATGTGTGAAGGACACGCACCACAGCATGCATGGGTGTCTGAACATATGAACTTTATTTTGAAAAGCAGATAGAATGCTTGGATGAACCATCCTTTGTTGGTTTAAGTATGTGAAAGTGTCCCTGTGCTGACCTCCTGTATTTTTTCTAAGGACAATTTCTCTTCTGTTGAAATTTATCTTATGTATTTTTCTTCTTTTTTTTTTCTTGAAAAATATGAAGTTTACATAATGAGAAATTAGTGTGCTTTTTAATTTTTTTTTCAAACCTAATATGCTCAGTGTTATGATTAGACCGTGCCATGTAATAAGTAAGTTATTTTAAATTACTATGTTAAATAATAAAACCAATGAGAAGTATAACTAGAGACCTCCTTGAAGAAAAAGAAAAAAGGGGGGGATATAATAATCCAAATATATTATTTAGATCTATGTTGCTACATAATAGAAATTAAGTGAAAACTTGTTTTTTTAAGGGACAAATAATGATAGTTCCAAAAGATTCTCTTTTTATTATAAAGAGAGTGAGAATGTCATGTCCAAGCATATAAAAAGTTTGTGTTTCAAGGCCTGCCAACAACAGGTCTCATGAGCTGTGCTGGTGAATTTGAACAGAACAGGAGCTATAGATCATGAACCTGGGAGGTTGAAGCAAAAAGGACATAGACCTCCTGGGTAGGATGCTTTCAAAAAACATTATCAATATGAGAAAGGAATGTAAAGAAGAGAGCCCTTTTGCCACTGAGCCTCTAAATCCCAGTATCTCCAGCCACAGTTATTTTTAGCAACCTGCATCTCATCTCTACACAGACACCTATCAGTATCAAAGACTTCCTTAAAAGGAAAAAACAAGGTTTAGAAATACAGACTTCTTTACATATCCAATCTCTAGAAGACATCTGAGTGATGGTAGCTCTAGGTCAGTGCAAAACAGAGAATTGCCAAAGGCAGCAAAGGGCATATGGACTAGTAGGTACTGTGAGGGGACAAAAAGAGAATCAGCTTCAATATCCCAAATTGTCTTTCCCACATTCCCTGTCTTTGGTGGCAGCAGAAGCTGTAATGCCATTACACCAGGCTTCTTCTTTGTGCTCACTGTCACCTTTGTCTGGCAACATTTTTGATGACATTGGCTTGGGACATCAAATTGCATGGATGCCTTAAAAGCCTTGAGTCAACCCTGTTAAGAGTAGTTGCATAAAATTAGCCATCCTGCGGTACACATAAATTGAGTGTTATCATAGACAGGTAGTAACTTCACTGCCCTATTAGAAGAAAAATTATGAAAAGGAGCTTAATAAGCCACAAAGCTAGTGAGGGGGAGCAATTATTTAAATTTCTGGTAAGCAGACATTAAAATGTAGAAGGAACAAAAGACCAGCTGAGATTTTGCAAAGAACTAGTGGTTTAAGGATCCTTTGCCAAACTCTTTAAGTTAAATTCCTTACTTAAATATAGGTTAAACTGGCTTCCTTAAAATACAGAAAACTAAGCCCTACGATCAGTTGCTTTTGAAATATTTGAGTGCTACCAGTGAGTCTGGTAAGGGAAATTAACTGCACTTGTACAGTGTTCTGTTTACAGAAGACATTATTATTTAACACAGAAGTTACATGGCAGCAGCTTCCAGGAGGGAAAAGAAAAAAAATAAAGAAATAACTGAAAATAGAAGATTGTGGTTTTATTCTATATTAAGTAGCATGGCCTTAGTTGTTGCTGGATATTAGTCACAAGAACAGAGGAAGGGGGACTTTCTAAATGCCCCTTGTTAAAAGATCCTCAAAACTTTACTTGGTGAAATTACAAGCTAAAAAGGCATAATACAAAAAATCTACACTACTGAGTTTGCATTCTGCTTGTAATGGTGATTTGATTTTTAGGGAAATGGTTTCAGAAAGAATGATAGGAAAGCCTAAAATTAGATGGTGATTCTCCAAGCAAATGCTGCACACCTCTCTCAGGATTTTTTTGGGGATAATCTGAGGTCTTTCCATTCACCATTTTACTGGTTTCTATTCTTCGTCTCCTAAAATATCAGTTGTACCTGTATAGCATTTTAGGCATTTTTATTTAATTATTTTGGCTTAATAGGAAAAAAAAAAAGATACTAAGGTAACTGCTTATATCAGTCTGTGAGCATATCCATTAAATGCAAGTATTTCCTGTTTGAAGAGAGAAGTTCCTCTGTTGTATATCCTACTAGCATAAGATGTCAGGGGGTCAGGGGATGAGGAGTTAAAATCACATCTCCTCTAAATTGCTGTTCAAACTGATATTTGAATTACCTGCTGTCATTGACTTCTGGTCAGAAACCTAAGCCAGAAGTGATAGTTTGGGAAAAAAAGCTGAACAATCCCTTCCAGCATTTTTGTGTCAGTTAGTAGGAACTGAAATTCTTGATGGCATACTTCTGGTTTTACAGAGTTTCTCTAACATTTTACCTGCTTCTCTAAATAAGTTTTTAATTTTAGTTATGTCTGGATCAATTGGGCTAGGACAGTACAAATGCATTAAATGAGCCCCAAATAGACATAACACAGCAGAGGTAATACATTTTTATACTTTCTAATCAAATACTGTGAGTGTCTAGGGGAAGAGGCTTTATCTTCTGTTACATGCGGGGCTTGGAAACAGTAATTCTGGAGTCATCTTCAATCTTTGTCACTGACTTAACGGAAAAAAGCTAGTGTTGGTTGTGCATGCAATTACCGTGGCAATCTGCATTTATAAAACTCTATACAGACATGACCCTCTATAATTCAAGCTGCTACCAACACCAATCAGTGCTGAAGTTGTCTGGAACAGTAAGTAGTGCCTGCATCAGTGGTGTCTGCAGCTGGGCTTAGAAAGACTTTGGTAGAAGACACATCTCAGCTGTGTTTCAGCTGCCCAGTAAAAAATTCTTCACAGCCTGCAGCAAACAACTGAGTTCCATCTGTCCTCTTCTCTCCCTGTGGAAGATGGTGGTGGACTTGACAGTTTGGATTAAGTCTGTTTGGGTGCTTCATGAGCAAACACATTGTTTTACTTTTTTTCCTAAGTGAAGAAATTCAGATCCACCTAACGTACAAGAATGTGGAGAGAAAGGAGAATGGAGAAAAAAAAAAATCAAAACAACAAAAAAACCAAACAACAAAAAACCCAGAGGAAAAAATCCTGCCTTAGCTATGCAGGATGAGCTATCTCACTTTACAGGCAAGAAATCTAATAGAATGCCTTTCCTGAGGATCAGCAGTGAGCTTGTGGCAACAACCTATCTCCTGAATGTCTGAGTTGCTAGATTATCCTTTGCCAGTGCCAGTTGTCATTTTAATATAGAGAGGTATCTTGTATTTTAAGATACATAGATGATTCATTCTAATAGGAAAAGGAATTAACTTCAACAGAGAAAAATACTTTCCTTCCAAATGGTTGAAAGAACATTTACGATAAGTAAACTATCTTTCTATCTGGAAAGATTGTTTTCCTGTCATTAAATTCTCTGTATAAATTAAAATCATCCTGTACTGTGGTGATGCTTTTTGTATCTTATCTCTATCATGGGAAGTCAATAAAAAATAAATTCTAGTAACTGTTTCCAATAGCAAACTAAAATTCTGTTGAGATTTATCCAATTAGGTAGGGATAAAATTGTTAGAGAGGCTGAGCAGCTGGGACTCCTCTGTTTAGCACCATCTTACTTTGGATGCCCAAATTTTACATAGTAAATGATCTAATCACCTACCAGGGTTTAGAACTATCACAAGTAAATAACTTCACTACAGCCATAGCTGCAAGATATTACACAATAAAACAAAATAAATGGAAATAATCTCTCATGAGTGCCAATAACTTAGATTTACGAGGTAATCCATAGGTATTGCAACTCCTAACAGATAGCCAAAACACTGTTTAGAGACTTCTATTTCAAATCTAGTACGTTTTATTATCATTTTGAAGGCTAGGAAATTGAGGAATAAATTAAAGAGCTAAAATGGGGAAAACAAACATTTTCAGATTGGATTTAAACGTACAGAAGTGTGAAGCAAAACTCCCTCTTTTGAAAGGATTTCATTAATGTTTAATTATCTGAGTTGCAAACTGGAGCTCTCTCCCCAGCGTCCCTTTACCCAGGCACAGTAAGTATAGCTCTCCCGTGTGAGCAGAGGCAGGCTTTGGCAGCTCATGGGTGGCATTTTTCACCAGCTGGTCTCAAGGCACTTCACAAAGTTATTGTTGTAATCATCACTGCTGAAGACAGGGGACAAATAGGCATCTTCCATAGGGTTACCAAGCAGATCAAGACAGGAATCTGTGTCATGAACAAGATACTAGGCCATGTTCTGAACTTCTAGAGGTGAGAGGAAGCTGAGGATTTTGAATATCAGTTCATTTTGCTCATTGGCTGCTTGGTGCCAGAAATGAGAGCACACTCCCATGGGGAGGCCCACCAACTGAATGTTCTCTGGGGCGCTTACAGATTTTTCCCCAACCCTGTCAGCAGAGAGGCAGAAAACAGTCTACTATCATGATGAAATAGTCTGGACAGCCTGGTTTTGTTCAGTAATGAGTTTTACGTGACTAGAGGTCTGCAGGGAAGAGCAGCAGCTCATCTTTCTCCAGAGGTCTGCCTGATGTGCTGGGTGAGCCTTTCCAGGGTCCAGTACATCTCCACACAGACAGCAAAGCCCAGTCTGGCCAACTCACCTTGAATACATGAATTTTAGTCTGTGCAAAGCAGAGTTCAGCTTGAAAGGTATCATGGAAATGACCACCATGAGTTTCTTAGCTACACAGTCCTCTCATACACCACCCTTATTTCCAATAAATTGAAATTGGTTTTGTTCTACTGTGCTATCATTCTTCAGAGACTGTATATTGGCAATAACCCTTCCCCAGGAAACCCTTGTTCTTGGTTATCTATCTTCTCCTACTTTACAAATGCTGTGGTTCCCCTCTCTACACTGAGCTATTTCAGAGGAATCCTGGCTGAGGCATCCTGTTCTTCAGAAAGTAGGTATAACTTCAGCACTGTGATACGAGTGTAAACAGGCCTACTATAATATTTATTTACCCCATATATTTTAATTCTGTTTTTCTAAATTTACTGATGTACAGCCTGTAGCACAGATTTATTAAAGATAATGATATTGACCAAATACAAGTATTTATGAATATCTTAGGCAATAAAACATAAATGCATGCTGCATTCTGAATTAACACAGCTGTGACAGCAGGTTTTTTGCTGGTGCCATCTATATAACAGATGTGACAAAGAGCACAGTCTACGTGGTTTAGCAGAATCTCAGGTAGCTGGATAAATGTGAGGTCAAAAAAAGGCTATTTAATTTTTATAAAATTTACAAGGGAAAAAAATGCCAGTGTTATTAAAAAACATAAGACTTTGATTAATCAGTCAGCATTCAAAAAAAATCCGGTTTTATATACATGAATATGCATCTCCTTCCTGTTTTTCTACATACACAGTAGTTAGTGTTGCTATACCTGGAGAGTTAGTTGCGTCTAGATATAGAATATATACACAATTTTGATACAATGCTCAAGGAAGTCTTGACTTACTGGAAAGCTGGAAAAATTTGCTAGCACAGAAAACCATAAAATAGACAGTCAGATGTCTAATGCCAGCAACAGGAAATAATATGAAAATACAATAAACTTTAATAAATGAGAATTATACCATCCTGAGATGTTTTTTTGACTATTTTACTAAGTAGAGTTTGCTATCTTTTTTTAATTTTTATTTTATTTTATTTTTTTTTCCCCTATGAGGGAATGACATTAATAATAAAACATATGGAAATAAATTAAAAATTCTATTCATAATGCTAATGCCCAGAATTAGTGGTGTTTTGAAGAAACTAAACTCTTATTGTACATAATCAAGCT
>JANIJG010006310.1:32495-45766 GCA_024611175.1 Megaceryle torquata | reverse complement strand
ATTAAAAATAAAAATAAATTAAAAAAAAAATTTTTAAAAGTACATCTTTAGTCAAACAGAAACTCTCATAAACCTTTCTTTGATCACTATACTTGATGGTTTCTTTTTTTTTTTTTTTTTTTTCTTGTCAGGGTAAGTATAAAATATGGGACTTTCAAGTAGACAGGTTCAGAATACACTTTAAATGGCAAAATTATCAAGAAGAAATAGAATCTCACTTTCATAAGTTTCAGTTCAAACAGAAACTTTCCTTAACTATTCTCCATACGTAAGAATTGAAGTAAAAATATATTTTGTTATAGGTTGTATGTAGAAGTCAAGATTCAGGAAATATAAAACTTCTATACAATGGAAAATATTTAACTTTATAACTAACAACTGTGTTCCTTTGAAATCACTAATTTTTGTAAATTAATTACAAATCTTAAAATCTTTATATGAGATATAGGCATAAAAAGTAAAAAATTATAGTGAATTAGGAGTTAATTGTACTATGAAAATGCATTACAATGCAATGCTAAGTAGAGAACAGCTGCAGAAAACCTGCAAGCAGCAGAACTATAGAAAAATAAAATCTAAAATCACAGATTGTTCAGAGTTGAGGATCCTCTTACAAAAACAAAACAAAACAAAACAAAACAAAAAAATCCAAAAACCTGCATTTACTTAGAATGTAAAATCTAGGTGAATTATATAAAATTTGAGGGAAATTATTGTAATTATTCTATTTTACTCGTCATTAAATACAGTACACAATTTTGTGCAGAAAATAAAAGACAAGAAAAATCATAAATATACACATGCTTATACATAAGTACACCAGGGACAGCTGAGCAGAAAGACAAGAATAACAGGAGATTTAGAAAACACAACCTATCAGGAAAGATGAAAGGAATTTCATTTGGGTGCTTAAAGAAAGGGAAGAATGAGCAAGTTATGAAGAAAATAATGACTAATTGTTCTCTTCACCCATGAAAGGCAGATAAAGAGGATAAGAGTCCCATAACACAGAACTGTGTTTCTGTTACTGTGTGAAACATTCAGTCATATTTATAGTCAGGAAGGTGATAACTAGAATGCCAAATTGCAAAAATTACTATGCATGAAGAAAAACTAGATTTTGTGATAAAAAGTTGTTATTAGATGCCAGATGTTAATTAATTTTATTTTAGGAGTATTGGATATTGGACAATGATTTCATTTTGTCAATAAAGGAACAGTACATGAAGAGAGAGATGTGGAAATATTGTGAGGCATTTTCAAGCCCCCGATGTCTATGCTAAAGGTGCTGAAATCCCTGTCTATACATTTGTTGCACATGCTGTGAGCAGAGTCGAGCCTCAGCAGAGTGCTGGGATTCTGTGCTGTAATGGCAGACATGACACTCTTCCAGATGCTTGAGAAGATATTGCAGAAGCAAAATACATTAAATATTTCTGTAGTAGTTCTTCTACCTTGGAGGTACACTTGCCATGTTTGATAGAATAGTCTCTTACATTCCCAGTTAATTCTCTTGTGAAAAAACTATTCTCTTTTCCCAATAGAAACTATGTGGTTAATGCACCTTTGGGGACTTTCATCAGCTGTGATATATTCTTCCTCCCACAAAGCTGTACTTGTGTTCTCTTTCAGAAGAGCTGAATATGTTAATCAAGGGTAGAAATCACTACCCACATTCAGAGTCTGAGGGTATAAGCTGGCTATAAGCAATTTCTGTGAGAAGGAATTTCAAGACCGAAAGAGCCAGAAAGAAGCAATGAAAAAGGAATGTTAATAAAAAAATCTACTAGTTAATGTCCTCAGTTAACCATAGCGTGTGCTATAACCTAGGATTTTTTTCCTAGGACTAATGCATACTATTTTACATAGTCTTCAGCATGTAAAACAAACAAATTAAAACCAAAACTAGACCAACGAAAAGCTAAACAAAGCTAAAAAAGGAACAGAAAACAGCTCAGGAAGCAGAGATTGCAATTCAGAAATGCTTCCTTGTAGTTGAATACATTAACCAAAAAATAAAAGCATACTTACCTACATCCATTCTCTTTCTGGATCCTTGATGCTTGTAAAGCTTCAGTAGACCTAACCCATAAAATGCCTTAATTTTATCTATATCAATTAGAGCATGACCTATTCTCATTTCCTTATGATATAGAGTACAGTCTTTCACTTTCTATTAATTCTACAGTTATTATAATACCCTATGAAAAGTAAAATCTTACTTAAAACAGTCATTGCAAGGCTTTGAGTCTATTTGCAATTCTCAGTGAAGTCTTGCTGCTGCTATAGGAGTACCTATATTTTTATTGCTCTTTTTCAATAACTCTGTGCTGTGGTCCCCTCTTCTCAACATGCAGAAATTATGATTTGTTGTAGGGTGATGTCAAAGCTTCAGCAACCTGTTCACATGAGACCACCCAGGGGATCAGTAGCTAAGAGGAACTGGAACAATGTAGCTTATGTATAGTTTTGAAACACTGAGGTAGCAAACAAAATGACTAATAACATGCAGACTGAAACATTGGGGTTTTGATTTTTTTTTTTTTTAGAAGCTTTTCACAGAATACAATTCCTTATTTTCACACAATGCAAATTACAGGCACATACCATGCCATCATAGAATCATAGAATGCTTTAGGCTGGAATGGACCTCTAGAGGTCATCTGGTCCAACCTCCCTACACAAGTAGGGACATCACTATCTAAGGCAGGTTGCTCAGAGCCTGACCTTGAATGACTCCAGGGATGGGATCTCCACCACCTCTCTGGGCAGCCCATTCCAGTGGTCTATCGTCCTCATATTAAAGAACTTTTTTCTAATATCCAGTCTAAACCTTTCCCAACTTAAAACCATTGCTCCTTGTCTTATAATTAAAAACCCTTTTGAATAGACCTTCCCCTGCCTTCATGTAGGCCCCCTTCAGGTACTAGAAGGTCACTCTAAGGTCCCATAGGAGTCTTCTCCAGGCTGAAGAGCCCCAACTCCCTCATTCTGTATTCATACGAGAGATGCTCCATTCCCCTGATCATTTTGGTGGCCCTCCTCTGAACACTCTCTAATGTGTCTACATCCTTCTTGTGCTAGGAGCTCCAGAACTGGATGCAGTACTCCAGGTGAAAAAGCAAATGAGCAAATAAAAAACTATAAAACTTCTCTTTTAACAGTGAACAAGAAAAGAGCTACAGTGTGATTTTCTTCTCTTTTTTTTTTTTTTTTTTGTTTTTTGTTTTTTGTTCTTCCTTTTTGTTTTGGTTTGGGTTTTGGGGGGGGGGTTGGTTGGTTGGTTTTGTTTGTTTGTTTGTTTTTCTATTCAGCATTATCTTAATCTGGATTATACAGGTGAGTTAATTAGGAGTTGTTAGCCAGTAAGCTGGAACAGATGCCGTTTATGCAATTAACTCTGGTAGGTACAGGTGTGAAAAAAGTGGTTAGAGATTTCAGGTATTAATCTTCTGTAACTACATGAGATGTATGATTTGTTCTATTTCTGCCCTATCCTGTTGTCTTATTCCAGTAATTTGTATTTCTGACTATATTTTATGCTAAAAATAGCCAATCCCAGGACAGACAAAGTCTGTAGAAAGACTTGACAATTGGTTAGATCTGATTATTATATTAAAATGTTAAAATTCACCTCATTACCCAGCATACTTGCTTCAATTATTTATCCCATTAACCTGAGGCTAAAGATTCTGCATGTGATACCAGTTTCTCTAGAGGTCAATCTCAATGGATCTTTGTCAAGGTTAAAGGCTTGTTACAGGATAGACTGCAGAAATGCCACTTCTGTTAACAGCCTGTCACTTTTTCTCCTTTTTTTTTTTTTTTTTTTAATAATTCCATTTAAACTTCAGAATATACTAAAAAAAAGAAATGTCTCCATAATGTGTTCTGTTATAATTTTAAGTATTTTTAAATGCTCAGTAGTATGAAGTCACTGCAGAGGAAAAATTAATCAGGGAAGTTAGAAAAGTAGTAAGAATGTTTTGAGGGTTTGTTGTGAGGTCCTGATGTTACCCTTTTGATATTTTGTCAAAATTTTGTTTGCCTTCTCACCTGAAGAATTTGGCTCATCAAAACTTCAATGTTTTCTCATCCAAGCATCCCCAGCATTGCATAACATGACTTTCATAAATTATAGATTGTTGCTGAAAGAAATACTGGTTATTATTTGATGCACACTACTTTAAGTGTTAATGCAGCAGCCAACCCTAATATTGGTTAAAAAAGTGTAGGACCTCATCAGAAAGGAAAATAAAGCTGTCCTGTACTCAATAATCTGTACATTTAAGAAATGTCAGCTATGCTAGAAGTGGTGGGCATTTGCAGACTGCTATCTGGTGGGTACCTGAACAGTGGTAGCAGGATGTTCAGTCTGTCTGTCTAGAAGCACCTTGTGTCTGGAGAAAGCAACCTCATCCCTCCCCTCACCCTCCTCCTGGCCACAAAAGCATTCATAGAACAAGTTTTGCTGTCCTGATTTAGGGTGCTACGATCAAGTGCAGGTTTTCTTAAAATTTTCCCCTGATAACATCAAACATAGATTCACACAGTTCTTTTTTTTTTTTTTTTCATTTCTCAACCCTACTTTCATCTAGTACCCTCCTTTCTTGCACCCCTCTCACTCCCTGTTAGGCATCCCACCCTGATTAATTTTTCCTCACTAGTCCCAGTGTCACTACATTTGCCCCCAAAATTTGATATTTCTTATATTGTCACCTGGTGAATGTAGGCCTTATATTTTATTACTGACAAGGTTACCAGCACATGCTAGCCTTGCAAGTCTCTGCTCCTCAAATCTCCTCTCCACTTACCTGTGAATATTGACCATTTCTCACAATCCTTCCCTATACTGACCTCTGCAATCTATTCCTAATAGTCATCTCTGTAATATTTTTCATCTTCTCACACCATGTTTATCACTTCCAGTAGTTCTCCACACCTTATGTAGTTAACTTTAACCCCAAGTCAGGGTCTTATTGATTGGCCTGCAGCACTGATAAATTCTAAATTAAAATTTCATTGAATAGAAGAAGTATACAGAGCAGATTTTGTGACCAAATGTCAATTTGATCTTTAGAAAGCAATATAAACTTAATAAATACATTTTAACTATTGTTTTAGATAGAAGAGATATTGGAAAATATCTACAATTGGAAAAAAAGTTTGTGTACTATTAGAATCATATTCATCATATTCACCCTTTCAAAATAGCAGATTTAAATGCAGAAGCAGAAGAGGAAGAAGTGCAAGAAGTCTGAAAAACAAATAGAAGACATAAGAAAACTACAAAGACTTATAAAAGACAGGAATGAGAATGTTTCTACTAAAGAATGAGGAAAGACACTCTCTAGTTTGCCTCTATATGTATAATAGATCATACTAGTCCTCTCTTCTGCCTATTTGCTGTGCTTGGAAGTATCAAATCAAGTAGCTGTGCAGTTAAGAATTTCTTTCATGGCTCACTTGTCTTGCTAAATAATTTAAGCTCCTTTACTTAACAAGGCTTTTTTTGTAGTAAAGTACAGAAATTGTTCCAGCAAGTGGTGGCCTGATTAAATTATCCTCTGCTAATTTGTTTATAACAGGGATGAAAAAGATGGCTGTTAGGCTATGTCAACAAAAGGCTGATTCCTGTGCACCCTGACAGGGGCAGTGGATCCTCCCCTTCCCTGGGGGCTCCTGTGGCACAGGAGCCCCCAGGGAACACAGAGCAGAGCCAAACCCACCTGGATGCAACAGCAGGAAAAGCTCTGTGGGCTGGGGCAGCGCGTGGAATGGGGACAGGAGGAGTTGCCAGTCCCTGTGCACCACTGTCCTCCACTGGGCAGCGTAGCCTCTCGTCTCCTCCAATTAAACTCCTTTTCAGCTTGTTTTCCTGGGCAAGGGACAGGAAAGCAAACATGCACAAGAACACAGGAAACATTTTTCATCCCAGTTGGAAATAACCAGTTTGTTCAGACATTCCAAAATAATGGCTTTACTTTCTTTCTAAAGTTGTAAGGATATTTTTAACTGAAAAAACATTTGCTTTACACAAAAATCAGATATATAATATTGCTCTTATATCATGATAACCATAATACTATCTTACATGATGCGTTCTTTGTTCATGTTCTAACATCTTAAAGATATGAACAAATGGATTTTGAATGCTATTGTGAAACAAAATTCACTATTAAAGAATTACAAATAAACAATATGAATCCCTTTAATTAATGATTTGGTTTACCTGAGAGTTAATTCTAAACCTTTTTAAGAACTTAAAATAACACTCCTCCAATTCCATTTTAATTCATGTATAACTGAACCCAATGTTCTTGTATATTCCAACCAACATGAAGCAGCTGGAATTTGAGCCAAAATGAAGTGGTTTCTGGAATGCGAGGATGACAACTTCCTGTTGCAGCTGGTAAGCAATCCTACCAAGGGTAATGCCCTGTCAGATCTACACTTTACAAACAGGAAAGGGCTGGTGGAGGATGTGGTGGTTGGAGGTCGTCTGGGGCACAGTGACCATGATATGATATAATTTTCAATATGCAATCCAGGAGGAAGTAGTAAGTGACCTTCTGTGCTACTTAGATCCTAACAAGTCTATGGGTCCAGATGGGATTCATCCTAGGGTGCTTAGGAAGCTGGCACAAGAGCTGGCTAAGCTGCTCTCCAGCTTTTATCACCAGTCCTGCCTAACAGGGGAGGTCCCAGATGACTGGAGGTTGGCCAATGTGATGTCCATCTACAAGAAGGGCCAGAAGGAGAATGTGGAAAACTATAGGCCTGTCAGACTGACCTCAGTGGCTGGTGAGGTTATGGAGCAGATCATTCTGAGTGCCATCAATAGGCATGTACAAGACAACCAGGGGCTCAGGCCCAGCCAGCATGGGTTTAGGAAAGGAAGGGTCTGCCTAACCACTTTGATTTCATTCTGTAACTGGGTGACCTGTCTGGTAGATGAGGGGAAGGCTGTGGGTGTGGTTTACCTAGACTTCAGCAAAGCCTTTGACACAGTCTCCCACAGCATCCTCCTGGAAAAGCTGGCAGCCCATGGCTTGGACAGGTGTACCCTTCACCAGGTTAAAAACTGGCTGGATGACCAGGCACAAAGAGTGGTTGTGAATGGTGCTGAATCCAATTGGTGTCCAGTGACCAGTGGTGTCCCCCAGGGATTAGTACTGGGCCCAGTTCTATTCAACGTCTTTATTGATGACCTGGATGAAGGGATCAAGTCTACCATTAGTAAATTTGCAGATGACACTAAGTTGGGGGGGACTGTTTATTTGCTGGAGTGTCGGGAGATGCTGCAGAGGGACCTGGACAGGCTGAGTTGATGGGCTGAGGCCAATACTATGAGGTTTTACAAGACCAAGTGTAGGGTCCTACACTTTGGCCACAGTAACCCCCTGCAGTGCTACAGACTGGGGGATGAGAGACTGGAGAGTGGCCTGGCAGAGAGGGACCTGGGAGTACTGGTTGATTACTGGCTGAACATGAGTCAGTAGTGTGCCCAGGTGGCACAGAAGGCCAATGGCATCTTGGCCTGCATCAGGAATAGTGTGGCCAGCAGGTCTAGAGATGTAGCCCCTGTACTCAGCACTGGTGAGGCCTCACCTCGAGTACTGTGTGCAGTTCTGGGCCCCTCACTTCAAGAAGGATATTGAGGTGCTGGAGCGGGTCCAGAGGAGAGCGACGAGGCTGGTGAAGGGACTGGAGGGAAAGGCTTATGAGGAGATGCTGAGGGAGTTGGAGTTGTTCAGCCTGGAGAAAAGGAGACTCAGAGGGTACCTTATCACTCTCTACAACTATCTGAGAGGAAGTTGTAGTCAGGTGGGGGTCGGGCTCTTCTCACAGGCAACTAGTGACAAGACAAGAGAGCATGGCCTGAAGCTGTGCCAGAGCACTTCCTCACAGAAAGGGTGATTAGACACTAGAATGGACTGCCCAGGGAGGTGGTGGAGTCGCCATCCCTGGAGATTTTTAAGGAAATAATGGATATAGCACTTAGTGACATTGTCTAGCTAATGTCATGGTGTTGGGTCATATTCTGGACTTGATGATCTTGGAGGTCTATTCCAGCCTCAGTAATTCTGTGATTCTGTGGTTGCTAATTAATCAAATGAAGACTATAGAGTTTATTTTGAAAGCAAAAAATAATTCCTTAATTTTTAATATAAAATTAGATGATCTATAGTATTTATTCAAAGGCAGTCAGAGCCTTATCCAAATGCTGATGAAGGTAAATGACTCTACCAGTTGATTTCAGCAGGTTTTCAATCAAACCTCCAAGAAAAATAAATTATTATAAGTGTTTGATTGAAATATGACTCAGGCATCCCTGAAAGATTTCTTAAAGTCTGAACAGGACTTGAAAAACTTACAATATTTTAACTAGTGCCTTTTTCTATGAAAAGTTCTTTTGGGACTGAATTTTCATTGCAAAGTTTCAGAATCAAAGATGTAATTGTTAGATCTAACATTTGCTGGAAAAGTAGCACAGCAAGCTGTAGACAGTCCAGGAGGCTCATGGAGTTTCTCAAGGATAACTTCTTAAGAAGTTTCTTAATAAATAGATACTCCTACCTGAGGAGATGCAATACTGGATCTGCTGGTCACCAAGGCAAAATTGCTCATTGGGCATGTCAAGATTGAAGGCAGCCTCAGCTGCACTGGTGGAATTTGCAATACTAAGAGACATGAGTCAGATGAGCATAGTCAGGACCCTGAATTTCAGGAAAGCAAGAATCCATTCCTCAAGGAATTAGTCAATAGGACACCTTGGGAAATGGTCCTCAGAGACAAGGGAGCAGAACAGATGTGGCAGGCCTTTAAGAACACACTTCATAGAGCACAAGAGCTCTCGATTCCCAGGTGTAAGAAATCAAGCAAGGAAGGTAAGAGACCAGCATGGTTGAGTCGAGACCTGGTGGTCAAACTAAACGGCAAGAAGGAGCTGCAGATGCAGTGGAAGCTGAATGAGGCATCTTGGGAAGAGTACAGAGATGCCACCCAATTGTGTAGTGATAGGGTCAGGAAGGGCAGGGGGTGGTTGGAGCTGAACTTGGCAAGGGATGTGAAGAATAGCAAGAAAGGCTTCTACGGGTATGTCAACAAGAAAAAGGTTAAAGAAAGCATGCCCCCCTGCTATGAGAAAGGACATCAAGCAGGCAACAGCAGATGAGGAGAAGGCTGAGGTTCTCAACAACTTTATTTCCTCAGTCTTCACTGGCAACCTTTCTCCCCACACCTCCCAAGTTAAAAGTCCACAGAGTGGGGATTAGGGTGAGAAATTCCCTCCCACAGTAAGTGAAGATCAGGTTCATGACCACCTGTGAACTTGAAGATATACAAGTCTATGGGACCAGATGAGATGCATCACAGAGTCCTGCAGGAATTGGTTGATGTATCTGCAGGTGAAGACCCTGATGACTGGAAGAAGGGACACATTACACCCATTTTTAAAAAGAAGGACCCTGGGAACAACCAATCTGTCATTCTCATGTCTGTGCCTGAGAAGATGATGGAGCAGATTCTCCTAAAAGCTCTGATAAGGCACATGGAAGGTGTGATAAGGGACATGATCAGAGACAAGAGCATGGCCTCATTAAGTCCTGCCTGACCAACCAGGTGGCTTTCTACAATGGAGTGACTACATCAGTGGACAAGGGACAAGATATGGATGTCATCTATCTGGACTTCTGTGAGACCTTTGACACAGTCCCCCACAGCATCTTCCTACCAAGTTGAAGAGATACGGATTTGATGCGGGGACTGTTCAGTGGATAAGGAATTGGCTGGATGGTCGCATCCAGAGGGTAGTGGTCAACAGCTCGAGGTCCAGCTGGAGATCAGTGGCAAGTGGTGTCCCTCAGGGGTCTGTACTTGGACCAGTACTGTTTAATATTTTCATCAGTGATATAGACAGAGGGATCAAGAGCACCATCAGCAAGTTTGCAAATGACACCAAGCTGAGAGGTACAGTTGATACACCAGAAGGATGGGATGTCATCCAGAGGGACCAGGACCTACTGGAGAAGTGGGTACAGGTGAACCTCATGAGGTTCAATAAGACCAAGTGCAGGGTCCTGCACCTGGGTTGAAACAAACTTCATTATCAATACAGACTGAGGATGAGTTGATAGAAAGCAGCCCTGGAGAAAAGGACTTGGGGATGCTGGCGGATGAGAAGCTGAACATGAACCAACAAAGCACAGAAAGGCAAACTGCATCCTGGGTTGCATCAAAAAAAGCATGGCCAGCAGATTGAGAGGGGTGATTCTTCCACTTTGCTTTTGTGAGACCTCACCAGCTCTGGAGCCCTCAACACAGGAAGAACATGGACCTGATGGAGCAGGTCCAGAGGAGGGACATGAAAATGATCAGAAAGCTGGAAAAATTCTCCTGTGAGAACAGTCTGAGGGAGATGGAGTTGTTCAGCCTGGAGGAGACAAGGCTCTGGGGAGACCTTATAACAGCCTTGCATTACCTGAAGGGTGCCTACAAGAAGCTGGAGAGGGAATGTTTACAAGGGCATATAGTGATAGGACAAGGGACAATGGTTTTAAACTAAAGAAGGACAGATTTAGATTGGACATTAGGAAGAAGTTCTTTACTATGAGAGTAGTGGAACACTGGAACAGGTTGTCCTGGAAGGTGGTGGTGGCCCCATCCCTGGAGACATTAGATGTCAGGCTTGATAAGTCTCTGAGCAACCTGATGTAATTGAGGATGTCCCTGCTTAATGCAAGCAGGTTGGACTAGATGACCTTTAGAGTTCCCATCCAAGGCATTCTATGACTCCATGGTTCTAAGTAGATGTCAAAGTATTTCATTAAGTGTCTAACATTTTCTGGGAAAGAGAGGAAAATTATCAATTCATTATATCCCTGAATGGGAAAATATTATACATGAGGAGATTCACATATATTAAAACTTGAAATAGAGAGTTTTTTTGGTGTTGTTTGTTTGTCTGGATTTTTGTTTGTTTGTTTGTTTGAGATTTGTATTTATTATTCTACTAGAACCAGAAAGATGCTGAAGCTGGAAGATCACTAATATGTGATCTGAATCCAAACTGTCATTCTTAAATAAGGGATTGAGTTTCTCTGCTTACTGATACTCCCTGAAAAGAGATACAGCTGATTAACCTAGCTTGCAGTGTAGCATTACTGTGCCATTGCTTTTAATGAAGTTGGCTGAAAAAAGCATTATTTTTTATCCTGGGAAACCTAATATTTAGAAAACAAAGAAGTTCAGGCTCCAGGAGATTTCTGTAGCACAGCCCACTTCAGCTAAAATTCTGGCAGAAGAAATCAGATGTCTTTAAAATTTAAAGACTGCATTGATTTCTAAGATGTAATCTACACAGACCATCTAACTGGAAGAAAATGATAGAATTTCAAAGCTAACATCTTTTCTATTTCTAGAAATTGTGAGATACTGTATTCTAAACTGAAAACGGTTCAGAGCATTACCAAAAATCCTGAGACAATTATTTTATTTTATATTATTGTAGTAGCAGGAAGGTAGTATATTCAAGTAGGATACTAGAGCAAAATGTTAGTTGCATTTTGACTATCAAAATCTTTACTCTTCCTTTTGCCCTGAGAACTAGGAAATGTATATAAGTACAATATGCCTAAGTATGGAATGAAAAAATTTGACACTGTTGTAATTTTCATATAGAAACACAAAAGTGTTTTATAGAAACACAAAAATGTGATTGTCATTGCTGCTCTGTCAATATTCACTATTACTTTTTCATAGTTAACAAAAAAACAAAATTAGGCTATGTACAAGCATTTATTTTCACAAACACATTTAAATTTCTTTTAATTGACACTTTTAATTTCCTATCTTTCTAATTCTTGTTCTGAGGATTAGTTTAACATTCCCGTAGTCTTCATGCCTTTACCTACCACTAAGCCTACCACAATACTTAGACTTTTTCTTATCAATTAAGATATATTAGGTTTTCATGTGAAAACAGAAGTTTGATGCAGTATATATATTCATATTTGTCTGCCAATGTTTTCCAGTGATCTTACCCACATTAGAAAAGCAGGAAAAGAGTGCTAGTAAAATTGTCTGGATATGACAAGAAACTCAATAAAATGCTAAACATTTTTACCATTAAGTCAAACATGAACATAACTGGTGTTTAATTTATGCTTAAAATGTTACATAAATAATAAAAAGACATTTTTAAGACTGGGTTTTCACATGCCTTTTACTGCACTGATTAAATCTCCTTCCAGCAAAAGCTGAGGCCTGGAGGATACTATAAGAACAAGGCAAGCATACTCCTCTAGGTATTCTCACATCTCTAGCCTTTTGCAGGCAAAATGCTGAGGATTTAGTACAAGTGAACACTGGCATTTCATGTTTATTTTAATTTTAAAATGTGGGTTATATTATGGTTGACACATTCATTTCTTTATAAGCTTCATGAAGAAAATAAATACAAGTTCTGGAAGAGGAACGCAGTTTTTCAAATACACTTGTATATATTATCAAAGCCCTTTTCCAATGAATCATATTTTTAGGTATACCATAATGATATATTATTATTTTAAAAAATCTTATAGAAAATCAGAAACACAGCTATAGAACAGGAAAAAAAGCAGAAATGAAACAAATATATATATGTGAGAAGCAGTCATAATTAACTGATTCTGATTTTTTTTTTCTCCTTCTTGTACAGCTATAGCAAATAAAATCCATGCATTCTACTAGAATCTCACTTTTCATAGTAAAGCTTAAAATATTAGTGGAAATCTTGGCTATGAAATGTAAGTATGATTGAGACTATCAAAATCAAAAATGAAAAAATAAAAGTTACACTATAATTTACATTTTTTTATATTTTTTACCTTTAGCTTCACAAATTTTGGACCCTCCCTCCCAAACTATGTGTTTATCTGAATACAGCTCATTTTGCAATATCTACTAATGAAGAAGTGTGTTAAATAAAGACATAATCCTCTTTGCAGCACTGATGTCTAAGACACAGTCTTTTCACTTTGTGAAAATTTCCATGCATAGAGAATACCACTGTCACCCTGAAATCTGGGGTGAAATCTGGATCAGCAGTCAGACCCTGAATGATTTGTATTACAAATATTTCACCTTCTGTATCATAATTTTCATCACAAAAAGATTATATTCTTTACTAAAAAATAAAAAATAAAAATCCCTCAAAAAAGAAGTTATGATGGTGTTAGCCTCACAAAAAAAAACCAACCAAAAAAAAAAAAACAAAACAAAACAAAACA
>JANIJG010006310.1:0-22466 GCA_024611175.1 Megaceryle torquata | reverse complement strand
GCAGCAGCATTCACTATACAAATTTTTATTATACCTTCCCTGAAATATCTCCTGTTCCATATGAATTCAGAGATTGACCCTGGATCTAGTCCATTCCCTATGATTCATTTTTTCCTTGATGAACCAACAGAACTGAACAGTTCATTCTCATAGGAAAAAAAAAAAAAAAAAGTAGTAAAAAAATATACTCACATAACAATTACTCTTTGACATGGGAGGAATGCCAGAAGACAGAGATTACACTGGCAAATCCCAAAGGATTACTCTGGAGAAAAGAACCTTATTAATGTAACAACAGAAGAGGTCACATTCATTCTGGCAGACCAATTTCAGTGATTGTGACAACTTGTACTGGTTTTCAGCCTAAAAGTGGTACAGTTTTCTTAAGAGAATATGGTAGTGTTTACATTCTCATTTAGGAGGAAGTCAAAACAAACATTTGAACTTCTGGAAAAGCAATGGCATACACACATACAAATATATGTCTATTTATAAGAATGAATATATGTAAGAACTGTTGAAATCACACAATATAAGTTTCAACAAGCAGAGGCTTTTATGGATCACTAGCAAAATTCAACATGACAGATTCATTGACTGAATTATCTAGAAAAAATCTGAGCACTCAGAATCATCTTTCTATTGCTTTGAGAGGATCATATTTCTAACAGCACTGATATCAACAATTACTGCCACTCACCCCGCTTAAAAAAAAGGTGGCTGGAGTAGTTGTCCTAAAATAAAATAGAAATCAATAAAAGACCTTCATACCAAGGACTCACTTGTAGATCCAAAAGTTATAGCATTAACTTGGCAACTGTCTACACTAAACTGAAAACAAACTTGTCCTAGAGTTAGCACAAGTAGTTCAAAGAAGAAACAAGGACAGAACTAATGCTAAAGCAGCGTGAATTATCATTACGATGCTTGTGTTGTTTTTACTCCAACCTTTTATTTACCTCATATGGATTCAATCAAGGAAAGAGTGGAGCAATCTCCTCTAGCTTAAAACACTGGAAAAGTGTAACTAAATACACACTACTGAGTACTGAGAACCCAGGCAAGTATGCTGGTAAAAGTCTTCTGTATCTAGGAGAAACATAGCATGTCTGAAGTCACCATGAGAACATAGGTTTGCACAACATACCATCCTGACATTGTTAGGCTATTTCTCTTTCCCCAAATAACTTGGGTGGAAACCCTGACAATGTTTAGAATTATTAGAATTGAATGTGATTTCATTTTTCAAATTCTTCATCTCTGTGATTTCAAAATTATTTATCTTGAGGCAGAAACCATAAAAGAAGTATACATAAACACTGAAAATAATTTTGGCTCTAAGGAATGGAAATACATCAGTTTGACAGCACTGAAACATTTTTATTTCATTTTGACCTTTTTACTTAGTATTTTTTTTTCCTAACCGTCATGCCATTTAATTTATTTTATGACAATAAAACATAATAATATTTCACCAATTTTATATCAGGATCTGTAAAAAGACTGTAATTTTCATCCCTCACCCCATCCTACCCCTTGCCTATCTGCTTTATTTTGAATAAAGCCAAACTCAAAATATATTTTCTGGACTGGAATATATATATTAGTCAAGTTATACAACCCAATTATAATTATGACAAAATTTGCTAGCTGAATTATACATCTAATTCTCATAATTATTATTTAGTTTGCACTACACCAAACGTACAGAAGAAATATGTCATGTTTGATTGATTATATGTGCTTCAGAATATGTTTTTTCCTGATGGAACTCTGAACAATAATTAAATAGGAATGGGTTGAGCAACACTGCCTAAAAAACTTTGTAAATGTGCGAAGCAAAGATTTATGATTCCCACACATACTGCAGATCAGTGAAATAAGATAAATTAATATCAAAAATGTACTGTCAGCATTTGACGTGTCAAGCCATGGGAATATGAAACTATGAAAACTGTAATGCAGTTTAGGGGCTAAATTATGGTTAATAAAACTGGGGAAAAAAATCCATAAAGACAACCAGTTTCAACCTCCAGGTACTGTTAAAGTAGATATGCTCCATCTTAATACTAGGAAAAGTGCTTTACATCTTGCTATATTCACAGGCTTGAATTGGGCAATTCTAAATAGTGAGCATCTAAAAAGCCAGATGCCATGGATGTCACTAATTGATAGTAATGAGTACTTTGTCTCTGGACATGTAGAAGATTTTGACTTGTTTTACCAACTCACAAGAAAGAAACAGTATTTGTGAAGGTGCACGTAAGAGGTGAGGCTGCTTCATCCTGCAGCTCCAGTTACAAATGCTATTGAAACTGAAGATGTGTTCCAAATAGACACACCTACAGAATATGTATACATCACATAGACACCTGACCAGCCACAAAAATAGCATAAACACAGATGGAACTCACATGAACAGCACCAACAGACTCCACTTGCTCTCCTCTCTGGCTGATGAGGATGGAGATCCACCTGTGGGAATATGTATATACACTTGTACAGTGTGGATTCCTCCAGCACACCTACACACCCAAAGCTGTCCTGGTGGTTGGCTGACCAGGTGCTCCTGGTCCCCAGTAGCTATATCCCCTGTGACCTTGCCCTTGGAGACATCCCTAGCCTCTTAGTCAGCTCACTGACTAGTGCAGTTTCAACTTTGTTAGGAATCATACCCTCACTCCAACCATTGGCATCACAGACATATGGCCCCTCCACCCCATGGTCTGACTCCAGTTTGTTGAACTTAAGATTCCTATACACACACACAGAGCATAGATGTCCCCCCGAGAGTCATAAAGGAATTTAGTAAGAAGATAAGGCAGAGTGAGCTATTACATGCAGGGCATGGCTAGACAAGCATATCAACCAAGCAATTGTTTACATGTGACCAGCCCCTTTTGTCCCTTTACTTCTCTATTTTCCCATACTTGCCTCTTCCCAAATCACCAAAATTTAACCATTTTCCCACTTCAGTTTCCTCATCTAGATGTATGGGACATTACACATAAAACCTGTGTAATCCCAAAATGTTTTTCCTTTACATCCTGTCTTCCGTATCCCTAGGCAGCAACCCCCCTCAGATCCAAAAGGTGGTTCTAGTACTCATTTATCCTTAATGGGTTTCAGGCATTTTGCAACCATTTTGATGCTTGTGTTAACATTTCTCGGGGGGCTTACACTGACTATTAATATTGTTGGAAAAGAAGACTGCAACAAAATAAATAATTTAAAGGATTTCAACAACGTGCTATTAATAGGGAGGGTAAAGAGTGGTCATAAATCCTAAAATATTTATTACCTTCACCATTCAATAAACTTTTATCCCACATAAAGTGAAAAAAAATCAAAGATTTATGTGGAAGAAAAACATAGTTAAAGAATATTTTATGATGCACACAGAACTGGTCAGGTGACTTTGACACTGGTATTTCCTAACTCTTATGATTTTACCTTTACAATACAATATTCTAATGCCATTGTTATAACTGAAGGATTACTAATGCTGTGCAAATAGGCAAAACAAAAGCACTGATGTACAGCAACTATATGAGAGTATTAATAGTCTATTAATAGTAGTATTTCATTTTATTACAGGATTGCAAGGAACATCAGCAGCATCAAATTTTTGATGACAGCCTACTTTAATTATATACATCTCTGTGCTTAATGTTTCATATATATTATGCATAAAATGTGGAAAAAGATATATAAATCTGTATGTATATAAGGAAAGACACAAAATCACTTGACAGTATTCTAGTCCTCGGTTTTGAAATATGGGATTGCTGTTTAGACTTACAGAATATAGTTAATAACGTAACAATTATCATAGGTTTCATAGCAAATAGATTGGTATCCATGTTAAAATAGGTAAAATGGATTTCAGAATCACTGTACCTCTGTGGATGACGAGCTAGACAACGCTGAGAAAGACATTCTTTAAGTGAAGTTAGTAACAGTGTCTAAATATTTCTTTGAGTTTAGGTTAAATTCTAAAAATTCTAGATAGTTTACTATGGAAATTCATGTGAGGATTATTTGTCTCATTAGCATAGAAATAAAAATATGTTATACATATACATATCCAGGAAGAAGTAGTTAATGCTCTGTTTCTGCACTTAGACACTCATAAGTCTATGGGGCCAGATAGCATTCACCCAAGGGTACTTAGGGAACTGGCAGAAGAGCTCACCAAGCCTCTCTCCACCATTTTTCAACGATCCTGGTCAACAGGGGAGCTACCAGATGACTGGAGGGTGGCTAATGTGACATCTATCTACAAGAAAATACAGAAGGAGGATCCAGGGAACTACAGGCCTATCAGCCTGACTTCATTCAGTACCAGGAAAGATCATGGAGAGGACCTTCTTGAGTGAGCTCTCATGGCAATTGCAGGGCAGCCTAGGGATCAGGGCCAGCCAGCATGGGTTTATGAAAGGGAGGTCTCGCTTAACCAACCTGATCTCTTTCTATGACCATGTGACTTGCCTTTTGGATGGGGGGAAGGATGTGGATGTTGTCTACTTGGACTTTAGTAAGGCCTTTGACACAGTCTCCCACAGCATTCTCCTGGAGAAACTGGCAAATCATGGTATAGACAAATGGACTCTTTGCTTGGTTAAAAATTGTCTGGATGGCCATTCCCAGAGAGTTGTGATTAATGGGGTGAAATCGAGCTGGCTGCCAGTCACCAGTGGTGTCTGTCAGGGCTCAATTTTGGGGACGGTCTTGTTTGGAATTTTTATTGATGACCTGGATATGAGGATTGAGAGCACCCTCAGTAAGTTTGCAGACGACACCAAATTGTGTGGGAGTGTTGATCTGCCTGAGGGCAGGAAGGATCTACAAAGGGACCTGGACAGGTTGAATTGATGGGCCGAGGGCAATTGTTTGAGGTACAACAAGTCCAAGTGTCGGGTCCTGCATTTCAGTCACAACAACCCCAGGCGACACTACAAGCCTGGGGATGAGTGGCTGGAAAGCTGCCTGCCAGAAAAGGACCTGGGAGTCCTGGTAGACAGCCAGCTTAATATGAGTCAGCAATATGCCCAGGTGGCCAAGAAGGCCAGCAGGATCCTGGCTTGTATCTGGAATAGTGTGGTCATCAGGAGAAGGGAAGTTATTGTGCCCTTGTACTTGGCACTTGTGAGGCCTCATCTTGAATACTGTGTTCAGTTCTGGGCCCCTCATTATAGGAAAGACATTGAGATGCTGGAACGTGTCCAGAGGAGAGCTACCAAGCTTGTGAGGGGTTTAGAGAACAAATTGTATGAGGAGAGGCTGAGAGAGCTGGGTATGTTTAGTTTGGAGAAGAGGAGGCTGAGGGGGGACCTCATTGCCCTCTACAGCTACCTGAAAGGAGGTTGTAGAGAGGTCGGGGTTGGCCTCTTTTCCTTAGTAACTACTGACAGAACCAGAGGAAAAGGTCTGAAGCTGCGTCAGGGGTGGTTTAGATTGCATATTAGGAAGACATTCTTTACAGAAAAGAGTGGTGAGGCACTGGAACAGCTTTCCCAGGGAGGTGGTTGAGTCACCATCCCTGAAGGTTATTTAAGAAATGGGTAGACCTGGTGCTTCAGAACATGCTCTAGTGGCAGCCATGTAGGGGGTGATTTTGTGTTTTTGAAGTCGTGTTGATCAGGGTATTTAGGTGTTTTTTTTGTTATGGATATGGTTCGACTCAGTGATCTAGGAGGTCCTTTCTAACCATGAATATTCTGTGATTCTGTGATATACATACATATGCATTTACACATATATATTACTTTAAAATGCAAATGGGAACTTTTTAGAAGTATTCACTCACCCACCTCCATTTAAAGATGAACTGGTAAAATGCAGAAAATATATCCATTGTTATTTGACAGAAGAAATATATGAGACAGATTTAGCATACTGAAATAGACATCATTGCAAATGCACATTTTACAGATTCAGTAGGTTGACTGTTGAAATACATAAAAAAAATTATTAAGAACTCTTAGTGAGTTTTTCTTTTGTCAGCTGAATGCATTACTTATAGCACAGTATATTTCAAATTAATTTGTATTTTAGTAACACAGGCTGGTACTAGTTCGGATTATGATGTGTTTATATTTCTATTTGATAGTGCTAAGACACATAATGATAATTTTGTGTCTCTATTCCTGTTCTGCAACTTCTCCATACAGAATATGCTGCCCTAATGCAAATAAATATTTTGTGTCTGCAAGCCACTATTCTCTAGACTTAGCAGACTCTTGCTCAGTAACAGTTCCAGTAGCTCTCTTCCTGTCTTTATGGGTATCTGGGCATCATCTTCTATGCTATGAACAGTGTGATTTCTGAGCACATTATTTTTGGTAAAACTTGAGCTTGATCTATAAATTTCATAGGGATAGAAGAGCATCTGCATGCTTTTGCAGCTTATGCATGTGCATTAGTTTATTTCTTCCTCACCATTTCCAATAAGATACAAATATTTTCTGTTATTTATACTGTTTGTAGTGTCTAGTACTTGTGCAGGGAATCACTGGTATTAGTTAATATAAAAGGAAAGCAGAGGTTAAAGTCCAGTAGGTCTTTAATTCTTCTTGCTTCTCTAAAGAAGTGATGTACAGGTGTCCAGGTGCTGACAATGATTGACACTGTAGGGTGACCTCTGTGTTGAGAGGCCAGGGGCTGCCTCATGCTGGAAAGAGCTGGTTCCAGACAGCTTCAATGGTCCCACCACAGGGCAAAGATGAGTTTGTTAGCCATGAGTGGAGCACATGTGGGAAAATGTAGTTAAGAAGAGGCAAAAGGTGGTGAGGACTAAGGAAAAAAAAAAAATGTGAGAAGCAACACTGTAGACACCAGTGTCAGAGAAGGAGTAGGAGCAGAGGTTCCACTGCAGCAGGTGGAGAGACCATGGTGAAGCTGGTATTTCCCTGAAGCTCTTGGAGAGGACCATAACAGAGTACATATCCACACTGCAGCCCATGGAAGATCTCACTCAAGAGCTGGGTATTTCCTGAAGGATCTGTGGTCTATGTAGAGCCCATGCTGTTGCAGGGGCTAAGTATGAGGAGGAATGGCAGAAAGGAGTTACTAGGGACTGATTGTAACCAGCCCCTTTCCTCATCCCTCCCTGTGCTGCTTGGAGTCAGGGAAAGGTAGAGGACTTGGGAATGAAGGAGTGAAGTCTGAGAGTGTGTGCTTTAATTTGTGGGGTTTTGTGGTTTTGTTTTGGGGTTTTTTTTCTTACTATCCAGATATATTTTAATTGGCAATAAATTAAATTGATTCTCCTTAAGATGATTCCATTTTACCTGTGATGGTAATTGGTAAGTCATCTCACTGTCTTTAGCTTGACCCATGACCTTCTCCTATTTGAAGGGGGGGAGGGGGTACGGGGGAGTGGTGGTGAGAGAGCATCCATGTGGGCATGTGGCAGACAGGCAAGGTCAACCCACCGCAGATGAGGTGATGCTCATGTATTTGGTTGCCAAATCCATTTTGCCTGTTTAAAGGTTGTAAAGGGACTTCTTTCTATCCCTTTCAGCTCAGTCATAATTATATATAATAAGTATTTAATCTGTAAGTTTTTCATGACAAAAGACATCACCTGTTTTGTATTTACACAGTGCTTTACAAAATGGAGCCCTTGCTTTGACTGATTTTTAGCACAGCTTCAGTAATCATAAAAAATATTTTATCTGATAATATGAATACAATTCTACCATTTCATCTAATTAGTTGCAAATGACATATATATGAATATTCTTCACATATATGAATGGGAGCCAGTATGTTATTGAATTCAGATGGAGGTAAGTAAAGCCAGCATTACTGTTAGGGCTCTTTTTTTATGGAGTTCTTGATCAAGTTCCAGGTTAGATCAGGAGTTTTGTTACTGGTTTGAAAGTTGTGTTAAGAATGGGTATAATATTAGCCTGCATTTAACACAATACATGTCTACTATTCTTTTTTAATCAATCACAGCTGGAATGATAAAATGACCTTACACAGCAATTGTTTTAAATGCAGTTTATGACTGACAGCTTAGTTCACCACATGTAGATTTGAAGATCTATATGCTGCTATATTTCTCATACATTAATGTGTAATAACTTATTGATTTGCACTTAATCAGGGATATTTTGTTCCTTGCTATTGCTTTTTAATAAGCAATCTCATAAAGTTATTGACTTTTCTTCTGATACTTTAGCTGACAATGGAAACTTTTGTAGCAGAAGGGATGAAGCACCCACAATGTTGTGAGTAATGGAGAGAAAGGAATATGATTTCCACTGAAGAAACTATAATTTCTGAGAATATAACCTATCTAGATCTAAATGCAAGTTTGACCAAAGCCTGAGGAAATTTTCAAGAGAGAACATATAGAAGTGTATATATTTATGAATAATTCTAATTTCCTTGTACATAGTTTGTAAACTTTTAAATTTTCAATATGCTGTCTGTGATCTACCCACATCGAATTTTCTGAAGAGAAATATATGCAAATTACTTTGGATTTAAGAACTTCCAATACTGTTCCTCAGTGTATATTTAATATAATAAGCTCTAAATGACACAACTGTAGCATTTAGCCTACTCACTGCTACAAATTTTGCAATTCTTCTTCCAAAAATCATTCTGTGCATAATACCTTATTACATTAATGTGAAATTATAATTGCAAAGATGCCAGCATCGTGCTTTTAAATCTGAAAAAATCAGGTCCCAAATGAAACTATTCTGTTTTATGCTAAACATAGATTTCTCAAAGGAGTCCAGATTTAAAAAGAATAAATATAGAGATACATAGTCCTAATGTAGTCCAAATCTATTATACAATGCAATGACAAAAACAGTGTTATCTAAGGAGGTATTGAATGTACCTGTATATAATTGGTTGATCTCAATTGTTACTGGTGATGCAATCTCACAGGTCTCCCAAAAAATACGGATTTGGATACAGTGAATGCTATTGTATGACAAATATTTCTATAATTTAAGGAATCTAGTACTGTATAAAATCACTGTTTGTAAAATATAATCCCCACTGGCAAAAGGGTAGGCTTTCAAGTTCTATTTAAAGAGGAAAAGCGTTTTTTCCTGTGGGTGGGATCACACAAAACTTAGGGTTTGGTTACAGAGTTATTCAATATACTAGCTAAAAAGTAAAAATAAATTTAAAAAAAAATCATTATTAACATTTTATTGCAGAAGCTGTGATTGTAAAAAGGATTTAAGTATCATAGTGAATAGTTATGTGATCATTAGTTCTGTAATTCTGTAATTTTCTGGGTATGAAAGCTGATGAACTCCTTTGATTAATAGCAAGAAAGATCCTGTCTGTAAAGTAGTGATACATTATTTGACCTATGGGATGGAAACCTTACAAAAAAGAGACAAAAATGGCAATCTGTTCAATTAATCAGAAAAAAAATTAAAAGGTAACCTGATCCTGGTCTGTGAAGCACTAGCACTGGCACTCAAGCACTAGCTTCAGCCTCCTGCCACCCCCCCCCAAAAAAAAAAAAAAACCCAAAATACACACATAAAAAAAACCAAACACACCCCCCCAAAAAAACCCCCCAAACTTAGTTGGACAAAAGCCTGTAGGAAAGAATCTTTCAGAATGCATATAGTTCTATAATTGTCCTTTGGGGAACATAACTGTGTCTGCAAAATCTGAGGTACCTGCTGATCTCCTAAAATGTAACACAACCAGGTACTAGCACTAAGCTCACTGAGGAACTTTAAAAATCCACACTGAGTAGAAGATCAGAACATAATAAATAATGTCAGTATTATAACAGTACATGTTAAAAAAAATATATATTTTTTGGACACTATGGAAATAAAGAAAAATAGATCAATGTCAAATAATATGACTAACTCTGTGTGACATGCTAAGAACCAATTTCTACATGAGTATTTACTCTGAAGGGGGCATCCTGCATGCAAAGAAAAAATGAAATAGAAAGTATTGGATAACATATTAGAAAGTAATCACTACAAGCAATACTAATTATTATCCATTAAAAGAAATAATCTTACCAATTTATAAAGGAGTTATATTTGTTTTATGAAACAGTGACTGAATGTTTCAGGTTTCATTTGAAGATATCCAAGAGACAAAGTAGACCCTGAGTACCTCAACTTTTTCTCACCTTGGCTTGACTTCCTGCTCTTTGAAGTGAATTATTCTTGAGACTGGAGGCAGTGTTCCTTGAATATCATTCAGCTCTCTTGGACCCTATTCTTTCCATGGCTGTATTCCACAGGAGTCTTCCAAGGACATCACTGAAGAGACCAAGGTCTTCTCTCCTGAAATCTAGAGATGTGATCCTGCTTTTAGCCCTGCTTTCTCCACACAGGATCCTGAACTCCGCTAGAACCTATGATTTATTTTAGTGTAGAGAGGTATATTTGACAAAATTTCAGTGACTAAGGATATATATAGACACCTTAAGGCATATTTTCTATAATGTGACTGCAGGAAGAGTATTTAATACAGATCTTTAATGCTGACTAAATGTTTTACATTATTAATCCATAGATATTTAAAAGCAAATTTTTGCCTCCAGTTTTCAGTTACTGTATTTAAATAATTTAATTATGCAAATCCACTTATCAACTGTAATATTACTTTACATTTACTAAGAACTTTTATAGCTATTCAGCAACAGCAGAATAAACAATTTACTTTGCTGCATTGCTGAATTACAACCTGCCTTTGGATTAGAAATATGATAGCCATTTTGCAACAGTAGTGGTACAAAAACAAAAGTTAAGAGAGGCCATAAAGGAGAGTAGATTTTAGCCATGTGTTTGTGTCCTGGTTGAGTGAGAACAGAAATAATCCTGTTCAGTGATTGTACTTGTTCAGCTTAGTTCTTCTAACTAACTGCACTTTCTGAAGTTAGCAGCATGTTTTCACAGGCGGTGTCTGCTTCTAGCAGTGACAACACCCCATGTTTAAAGTTAGTATCAAGGATTGGTGTGCAGTCCCAAGGCCACTGAGGGATCTTGTGTAGCACACTGAGGGGTGCAGAAAGTAAAAACACCACACCTGCAGGGAGGAATGAACAGACCAGGTGACCGCAAACTGACCAATGAGGCATTCCATCCCATATATATCATATTCAGTATAAAGCTGAGGGATCACAAGGTTCTCGCCCCTTTTGGCCAGCATTGTCCGGCTTGGCTTGGGTCCTCTTCTGGTTTCTTCCTTGGAGCATCTGAGGAGGACTTTGTCCATTTTGCCTTCAATCCCAACCTGTGTGTTCTTGAATCCAGTACCAAATCCAGCTCCTGAACACAGTTTCTGTCTTGTTGCTGGGCCCCATCTGGGACTCTCCTGGTGCCTGCTCCACAGCATCAGTGGTGATGCTGATGTAATTACCATTGGGGACAGATTGGGTTCAATACTAGTTGTGTATATATTTGTATATATTCTATTTATTATAATTATTATTTTAATTTTCATTAAAGCTGTTCTATTTTGCTTTTCTAATTGCTATGTTTCTCTCCCTTATTCCCCTTCTTTTCCACTTTGGGGTGGGAGGGGGTTAACAAAGAGCATCTGTTACAGGCAAAGGGGCCGCCCTGACCCTAAACTGTGACAGTTTGATATTGATTTTGGCACTTGCACTTCATAAGCAGAATGCTAAAATTCCTGTCAGTTTTTGAAACTTCTGAAATACGCAAAGTTCTCTGAGAAGAAAGGAAGAGATTTGAGTCTCTGGAAGACTTAATTTTTTCCTATTTAATCTTTCCAGATATTTTAGCTCTTATACAAAGAAGCATGTGTTCCAAATATTTTACTTAGAAAATGTTTTGAAAAGTTAGAAGAATCTTAAGTTTTTAATAATATCCTGTTTTTCTTCATACTGTACTCTTCATCATGGAAAAGCCATGAAGATACATGAGAGAACAGACTTAGGAGGGAAGTTCTTGGAGGGAAAATGGTATAAAAATTTAGGCAAAGAGAAAAAAACCCCAACCAAGTAATAAGAGGAAAAGCACTACATTTCAACTACATCAACTGAAATACAAACTGTACTGGCCTCCACGTGTTTTTCCTACATGAGTTAATTTTATGAACTGCTTGTACATTTAACAGCTACTGTAAAAAAGCAGATAATTTACATGCACTGTTAAAAAGTATTCAAGAAAACTTCACTAGATGGTGATGCTTTCAGATTGTAGTATTACAGCTGCCCCTGCCCTGTGTGGCCCTACAGAGAGGGTCACCCCACGGCCATGCTATGAGAGGCTCTGGGGTTGTGTCACAACCAGTACTGCTGTTCTTTGCTCAGTACTGCTCAGGCCTGATGAGAACAGGAGTGTGGGAAGCTTGGTAAGCCCTGGTTTCCAATACACTTTGTCCTTGTGTACAGCCTCCTGAAACCAAAGCAATTTTGGTTCCTGATGTATTTTGACCTTGTGCAATGCCTAGAACCAAAACAATCTTCCTGTGAGGCTTGGAGAATGAATGGGCGAGATAGAGTGGTTGGGCGTTCCACTGCCATATTCATCACTCCTCAATACTCCCAATAGAGGCGGCCAAGGAGGGACCACACACACCACCTACCCTGCAGGGGTCGCACTGGGAAATTACCAGCCTAGTTTTTCCCAAAGTCAATCATCTCATGACCCTGTAATATACTGATCCTAAGTAAGGCCCACTGGAGCTTTACAGGATCTCAGCAGGCCTGAGTCTCACACCTGCCCCTGAGCTGGGATGCCTCTAAAGTTGCACCATCTCTCTGACAAGGCCAACAAACAGAGATAGACTGTCTGCTAAGACCTGCAAAGGGAGATGTGAGTACTTCTGATCTACAGGACTTTTTATGAAAAATCTTGGAGATTGCAGGCTGCCAAGTTTATTTTCAACCCATGGAATAATTCGATTTTATTCACAGGTTAACCTCTCTCTAGATATATATATTTAGCTCTGTGTGTTTGTGATTCACTTTTTAGATCTTATAGAAATTATTGCATTTATAATAATCAAATGTTTATTCTGGTTTAGTGTTGATGTATCAGTGTTAATGAATTGCTGCTATCATATAAGGCATTGTGTTACACTAAACATTACACAAACTTCAACACCTTGTATTCTATCCTTTCCCTGCACATCTAGACTTAAACTATCAATGAGGTCTGGGACTAGGGATAGATCTTACCTTGTACTCCAAAGGAGTTTGAAGTGAAAGGGGGTCTATTCTGAACCTCATGACCAGATGGGAGGGCTTCCCTTAACCCCTTCCTTCTGCTCAGTCACAATCCCTGTAAAAAGATCATTAGTCTCAGCCAAAAATCATTCTACTGCTTATAGGTTCATTAGTACAAATATTATAATCTTATTGTTTTCATTGTGTACAAATTTACTCATGACATAATCACACTGCTATTAGTTACATTTGCTCATCTTTGATTAATTGCCTTGTAATAAGTAATGTTGTGACCTTGCCATCCACAGAATATCATCTAACTTATTTGATTCTTTGCTATATTTTAATAATTAGCCAAACAGCTACTCTTGTTTAATAAATTATACTGCTGCTTTTATCTGAGTAAAGTCCGTTACATTCATTTTTTGTGGTAGGTAGAGCCTTAGTCAGGACTCTGTAACAAGTAACTATTTATTTTGGGGTTTTTTTTTGGTAATTGGATGGCCTACACAGCACTGGGAATGCTGACCTTAAACAGGAGACACCTCTCCCAAAGTGTGAAAAGGGTATTTGCCCAAGAGATTGCTGGGATGATTGACATGGCTTTAAACTAAATGGGAAGGGGGAGAGGGATAATAATATTGGGATTATCTGTCCAAAGAGGCAGGATGACACACCAGGGCTGGAGGGAAGGGGTGACTTATTTAAAGGCCTTCAACCTGTTGCCCTGAGGCATAAAGTAGAAACTGCAGTACAGGCAATGCCTATCAGGGATGAGTCAGGGGCTTCTCAGGAAAGAGGAACCAACAGGGTAGTGGCCATGAAACACCTGAGAGAAACAAAGGGGTGTCCCTCTAGGAAGGTGACATGAATAGCAGCCCAACTGAAGTGCCCCTACACAAATGCATGCAGCCTGGGCAACAAACAAAGGGAACTGGAAGCTTCTGTGCTACAGGAAGGCTGTGACATAGTGGTTATTACTGAAACCTGGTGGGATGAATCCCATGACTGGAGTGTGGCTATCAAAAGCTACAGGCTATTTAGAAGGGACGGGTGCAGAAGAAGGGGTGGAGGTGTTGCCCTCTATGGTAAGGAATGGATAAACTGTGAAGAGTTGTCCCTGAAGAATAGCCATGAGAAAGTTGAGAGCCTATGGTCAAGAATTAAGGATCATGACAATAAAGGGAGCCTTGTGGTTGGTGTTTACTACAGGCCACCTGATTAAGGGGAGGCTATGATGAAGCCTTCACATTCTAGTTCCAGGAGACATCACACTCGTAGGCTCTCATCCTGCTGGGGGACTTTAACCACCCTGACATTTTCTGGAAAAGTAGCATGGCAAGCTGCAGGCAATCCAAGAGATTCCTGGAGTGCCTGGATGACAACTTTTTAAAACAAGTAATAGACAGCCCTACAAAAGAGGAGGTAGTTTTAGACCTATTGGTGACCAACGCAAGTAAACTAGTTGAGGATATCAAGATTAGAGGTAGCCTGGGCTGCAGTGACCCCACACTGGTTCAGTTCACTGTGCTAAGAGGTATAGGACATATGAAAAGTAAAGCCAGCACCCTAAACTTTAGGAAATCAAACCTCCAGCTCTTTGATGAGTTGCTAAAAGGACCCCTTGGGAGGCAGTCCTCAGAGATAAAGGAGCAGAGCAGAGCTGGCAGATCTTTAGGAAGGCTTTCCATAAAGCGCAAGAGCTCTCAATACACATGTGCAGGAAATCGGGCAAGAAGAGAAAAAGACCAGCATATATGAGTCATAAACTGCTGGTTGAACTAAAGAACAAGATGAAATAGCACAGATACTTGAAGGAGGGACAGGTATCCTGGGGGAATACAGGGATGCTGCCCGGTTATGTAGGGACAAAGTCAGGAAGGCTAAGGCATGGCTAGAGCTGAACTTGTTGAGGGATACAAAGAAAAACAAAAAGGGATTCTATAATTATCTAAATCAGAAAAGGAAGCTCAAAGAAGGTGTACCCCCCCAGAGATTAACAATGGCGAATTAGTAACAATGGATGAGGAGAAGGCTGAGGCGCTCAATAACATTTCTGTCTCGGTTTTCACTGTCAACCTCTCTCCTCACACCCCTCAACTTGGTGGCCCACAGGACAAGGACCAGGTAGACAAAGTCCCTCCCACTGTAAGCAAGGACAAGGTTCATGATCACCTGAGGAACCTGAACATAGATAAGTCCATCGGACCTGATGAGGTGAATCCCAGAGTACTGAAGGAATTGGCTGATGCAGTTGAAGAGCCACTCTCCATAATATCTGAGAAGTCATGGAAGTCAGGTGAAGTGCCTTGCAACTGGAAAAAGGGTAACATTGTGCCCATCTTTAAAAAGGGCAAAAAAGAAGACCCTAGGAACTACTGCCCTGTGAGCCTCACCATTGTGCCTGGAAAGATCATGGAACAGATCCTCCTGGAGGATATGCTTAGGCACATGGAGGACAGGAAGGTAATCCTAGGTAGTCATTGTCATCATGGATTTACTAGGGGCAAGTCCTGCCTGACCAACCCAGTGGCCTTCTACAATGAAGTGACTGCATTAGTTGACACGGGTAGACCTATGGATTTTATCTATCTGGACTTCCGCAAGGCTTTTGACACGATCCTCCACAACACCCTTATCTCTAAGTTGGAGAATTATGGGTTCAATGGGTTGACTGTTCAGTGGATAAAGAACTGGCTAGATGGTTGCATACAGAGAGTGATGGGCAATGGCTTGATATCCAGATAGAGGAAGGTGACGAGTGGTGTCCCTCAGCGGTCTGTGCTGGGACAAGTATTTTTTAATATCTTCATTGATGATACTGACAATGGCATTGAGTGCACCCTAAGCAAGTTTGCAGATGATACCAAGCTGGGGGGTGAAGTTGATATGCCAGAGGGACAGGATGCCATCCAGAGGGACCTGGATAGGCTGAAGAGGTGGGCCCAGATGAACCTTATGAGTTTCAACAAGGCCAAGTGCAGGGTCCTGTACCTGGGCCGGGGTAACCAGCATTATCAGTATAGGCTGGGAGAGGACATACAAGAAAGCAGTCCTGTGGAAAGGGACTTGGGGCTGCTTGTGGATGAAAATCTGATTATGAGCCACCAATGGGCAATCTCAGCCCAGGAGGCCAATCACATCCTAGGCTGCATCAAAAGAACTGTGGCCAGCAGATCAAGAGAGGTGATTCTGTCCCTCTACTCTGCCCTGGTGACACCTCACCTGAAGTACTGTGTCCAGTTCTGGAGCCCCCAGCACAAGAAGGATGTAGACACATTGGAGCGTGTTCAGAGGAGAGCCACCAAAATGATCAGGAGAATGGAGCATCTCTTGTATGAATACAGGCTGAGGGAGTTGGGGCTGTTCAGCCTGGAGAAGAGACGGCTCGCATGGGACCTTACTGTAACCTTCCAGTACCTGAAGGGGGCCTACATGAAGGCAGGAGAAGGTCTATTCAAAAGGGTTTTTAATGATAGGACAAGGAGCAAAGGTTTTAAGATGGGAAGGGATAGGTTTAGACTGGATATTAGAAAAAAGTTCTTTAATATGAGGGTGAGAGACCACTGGAATAGGCTGCCCAGAGAGGTAGTGGAGGCCCCATCCCTGGAGTCATTCAAGGTCAGGATTCATTCTTCATCTCTTCTCCTCTTCTGCTCACTAGTCTTCGTTTTTCTATCTACCTATTTTTAACCTGTCAAATACGTTTTTTTTTTTAAAAACATCATTCAGGTGGATGAGAAGAGTGATGTTTATCATTGGGTATTTCCACTGTGTTCTTTAATACATACATCATCTCCTGAAAAAGTCACATAGCTTTTCATGTTTGTTTAGCTTTTTTCCAAACAGCACAGCCATACATGCACAATAAATTTCTCAGATTAGAAAAGATGAATAATTTAAGAGCATCAGAGTTTATCTTAATACGAGACTAGAAGTTACATGCAGAAGGGTAAATATTCAGCCTATTCTCTTCTTTAAAGAAAATTTATTTTTCTATCTGGTGAACACATTTATTATACAATTAATGAACACCGCTAAAAATAATCCCTATGTAAATTGTCATATGCTAAAAAAATCTGTACATCAACTGAACTGGTTGAATAAGTACCTTCAGAGTTGCACTTCAAATAATTTGATATCTAGTCCTTTCAAAAGTGACCCTTCATTTAGAAGAGTTATATATTTTTTGTGTCCTACATCATCTCTCCCTGAGTCAACTAACTCTTGTATTATGAAGCAGTAACATGTTCTTATTTTATCTCTTTTCTTATTTTATTCAGTGCAATTTTATGTTTCACTGTTTAAATACTGCTGCCTCTTGGCCAGAAATCTTGTACATAAAATTAGCAAATCATTTTTAAAACAGATTTTAGCTATGACTCTTTCTGAAGAAGTCATTGAAACCTCTTTTATACTGAATTGTTCTCCTCAGGCAGTATGTATTTTGAGGAAAGTAGGATCTGTACTTTGAGCAATATAATAGTCTGTTTTTTATAAGAAAAGGTACAAATTTGAAATGTCATGGACACTCCTAAAAGAGGAAGGTAAAAATGGGACACAATTTCTTAAAATTTGGATTATTGAAAAAAAAAAGAAAAAAAAAAGTTCTTATGCAATTTATCTTTCTTATTTATTCTAAAATCACACTGATTAAAGGTACAGAAAAACACATTTTCTTCAACTACAATATGTTCATACTGACTGGACAATCTACACATTTTACATATTAAAAAAATAAAACTGATTTCAGACATTTAATCTTAAACAGACAAAGTTTAGGAAAATCAAGTCCATGAAATAACTAATGATTCTTGACCTGAAATCCCTCAAGACTATCAGAAAATTAAACTTACTAAATGAAGTTAATGAAACACTAACTTCATATAGTGCAGGACTCTGCTGAGCATGGGGTGAATACTTGAATTGTGTAATTTATGTCAATTAGTGTAAATTAGTATCATTCTTTAAAAAATACAGCACAAACTACCAAAGATGATGTGTCCATCAACATTCGCAACAGCTGAGAACTAAATGCTGCACCATCTGCTTGCTGAAATAAGATGGCATGTTAAAATATTATGGTAGAATATAAATTAATTCTGATTAATACTCCTGGAGTTGAGAGTCTGGTTTTTTGGGTTTGGTTTTTTGGGTTTTTTTGGTGGGTTTTTTTTTTTGGGGGGGGGGGGTTTCGCAGAAAAGAAATAGCTAACAACAGATAAAGTGAGAACATGTTACTGACAAAACTGCCTTTTCTGCATATATGCATTATACATTACACACTGTATTGAAAGGTCATGTTAAAAGAATGTCAGAGTTTACAAGTTAAGGATTTCAGAATTAAGGATGACAGCATTCTCAATCTGCCTGCCTGTGCAAATGCAGTTTGACACAGTCTTTGCATACACAGTCAGGTAATATTTTTGCCCACGACTACCATTTCTTTCAGGAAATATTAATTTTGATACAGCTTCTTATATTGCATTGGTATATGCACTTAGTCTGTTACCATTTCACAGCTGGACAAAGCAGATCATGATTTTAATCTTCTAAATACTGCTGATATCCCAAACCTCTAGTAACCCATGGATGGCCCTTTCTATGGCCAGTTTATGAGCTGACATCAGAAACTGATCTTTATAGATGATACCACCATTTTTCAAAACAACTTTTGCAGCAGCGTTTCACCTTTAGAAAACTGAATTTATGCTAGAGGATTTAATTTGTTCAAAGATGATACACCATTTTCTTCTGCTGATATCTCCAAAACAGAGTTGTCTATGCAGATATCATGTTTATTAACAGACACAAATTTGTATGCTAAATAGTAAAATTAATTAACCATTAAAATAAGTTCTGAAATCTTTTGAAAAGTGAAATTAATTGGAACATTGTTTATGCATTGGTTATATAAAACTGAACTCATTGTTTTCTAAGAGATTTTTAAACAAAGAACGGGGAAAAAAAATCAGATGTTCTGTGGGAGGAAAGCATTTCATAAGGTATTGAAAAACCATATGGCTATGGACCATGTTCTCAAACAACTTTCTCTAAGTATGTAACATAGAATAGGGGACACAGCTGTGTGCACCACTTTCTGAGATTACCTCCCTTTTCTTTCAATGTAAATGAGCTATGACAGGACTGGAGAAAACATTATATTCTTTATAATCCTAGAATTTGCACAGTTTAATCATTGTATATACATAAATAGAGCAGCCCTGTGGAGAAGGACTTGGGAGTGTTGGTGGATAAAATTAACATGACCCAGCAATGTCTACTTACAGCCCAGAAAAAACAGAAAGTCTGATGCATTCTGGGCTGCATCAAAAGCAGTGTGATGAGTGTGTCAAGGGAGGACTTTCTCCTCTTCTACTCCTCCTTACTGAAGGTATTATAAGTTTTCTGGTTTTGTTTTGTTTTGTTTTGTTTTTTAACATGGTCAAATTATATTTCCCTTACTTTCTTTCAGAAATGGGTAACTGTAAATAATTTGAGATGCAAATACCAAAGTTCCAGAAGTCAGCAGAGGAAGCTAGATTTCAGCAGCAGCCAAAAGTAGGTCCTTATCAGAATGAAATGCAGACACTTTTGAATGCATCAGTGTTGATAGAACAACAAGAATAATAATTATGGTACTATTACTGATGCTAATACTGCTACTTGCAGTAATATAGGAATATTTTTAAAGACAGAAAACCTTCTGAAGAAGTCACAGGAAGGTAGAAAATTTCCTGGGTCCAGTTTTCTCTGTCTCTCTGAATCATCTGTTATTGCAACATAAATATAGGTTCATATGGGTTTTGGCCAAAAAATGAAAAATAGAGTCTATGAAATTTAAATTGAAAAAACTGCAGTTATGTATTCAATGGCATGCATTCCATATTCTACACTAAAAAAAAATATATAGTAACTTTAAGACCTATTTAATTAACATTTATTGTCTTATAAAATAGTATGATTTTCCATAAAATAAGCCAGGGAATTTAAAGGGACATTGATCTTTTGAAGTATCTTGAATATGCAGACATATGAAGGCACAATGTATGAAGATGAATGTGTGAAGATGCATAGCACATAAAGTGACTGAAACATAAGGAAAGGCGGTTTTAGTTTGCTTTTGTTGGTTTGTTTGTTTTATTTAATTCCAGCCTACCCTCCATGAAATGGGAATCCGTATCACTTGTTTCAAATTGTAAGTGCCCAATAAAAATGAGCAAGCACACAAAGAAAGAAAACAAATACTTGTACCTATTACCAAGAATTTTTATGGGAAAGAAAACCAAGAAAAAACACTTTCATCTATTGAGTTTGGAAATAATGTACAGCAGAATTTTTAAAACTGCTTAGAAAATATCCATGGTTGCAGTTGGTCTCTTATTTTCTTCCACATCCACCACACATGCATGTTCTTGAATGCTTTGTGCACTAAGTAAACAGAATGCAATCTTAGAGATATGTCTGTAGACCCTTGGGAATATTTTAGCACAACTGCTCCCAAGCTTTTGAGAGCTTTTGAGGAAGAGAGAGTTATGGTATTATAGTTTCTCAGGTTATCTTGTTTTCATAGGCATAATCCTATCACCTGAACGCATTAAAGGCTTACTGTTGCTCCTTGTTACAACTCTGAAGTTCCAGTGGGAACACCTTCACATACTATTTTGTCTAAAGTTCAGAGATCCTTCTTCAATGCCTAAAATCAGATGTAGATTAAATTTATTTAGAGACATCCAAAAAAGCATATCACATTGGTAACCATCAACCACACAACATTTCTGGAAAATCTTAATTTATAGGACATAATTTTGAATATTTGCTGATAATTAAAAAAACAAAACAAAACAAAACAAAACAAAACAAAACAAAACAAACAAACAAACAAAAAAAAAAACCACAAAAAACCAAAAAAAAACCAAAAAAAACCAAAACAAAACATCCAAGGAAAAACTACATCCAAATCAATTAAGGATAGGATTTTTTTTTTAAGTATATAGTACCTGTATTTCCCATATTCTTTTCATTCAGTCACCTTTCTCAATACACCTGCAGTCATGAAATAATTTGTGATGAGACAGTTGTACCTCATTGCATACAATGCATCAATTTGTACAAAGGTGTGGTAGATCTTAACAGCACAGTTCTTAATTGCATTGTAATTTAACTGGTATCTGAAAATACAGTAATAGATAATTTTGTCAAAATACTTTCCATTTGAAATTGTGTAGATAATTGAGAAAATTTTCTACAGAGTATTTAATTTGTAATAATACAATGATCCAGGCTCAAATATGACCTAATAGTCTCAGGCAAGTTCATTATCATTCATTTCACAATATGACTTCATAATTAGCCTGTAGCAAGCAGTGGCTTTTAAATTATAATTTCAATATGAGAATAAAATTCAGGTTTGTCCTAGGTAAGCTCAGGAATTGTGAGTTAGAAGAGGAGATGGTGAGATGGGTTGAGAACTGGCTAAACAGTGGAGTTCAGAGGGTTGTGATCAGTGGTGCAGAGTCTAGTTGGTGACTTGTAACTAGTGGTGTTCCCCAGGTACCAGTATTGGTCCCAGTCTTACTCAAGATCTTCATCAGTAACCTGAATGAGGGACAGAATGCACCCTTAGCAAGTTTGCTGATGATACGAAACTGGGAGGAGTAGCTGATACACCAGAATGCTGTGCTGCCATGAAGCAAGATCCACACAGGCTGGAGAGTTGGGCAAAGGTAAACCTAATGAAATTCAACAAGGATAAGTGTAGAGTCCTACACCTGGGGAGTAACACCACCAGTACAAGTCAGGGGTTGACCTGCTGGAAAGCAGCTCCATGGAGAAGGACCTTGGAGTCCTAGTGGGCAATATTCCATGGGATAGCACTGTGCCCTTGTGGCCAAGAAGTCCAATGGTATGCTGGGGTGCATAAAGAAAAGTGTGTCCAGCAGGTTGAGAGAGGTTCTCCTCCCCCCTCTACTCTGCCCTACTGACACCAGCTCTGGAGTACTGTATTCAGTTCTGGTCTCACCAGTTCAAGAGGGACAGGGAAATACTGGAAAGAGTCCAATGGAGAGCTACAAAGATGATTAAGGGACTGGAACATCTCTTTTACGAGGAAAAGCTGAGAGCCCTGGGATTGTTTAGTCTGGAGAAGAGAAGACTGAGAGGTGTTCTTATTAGTGTTTACAAATATCTGAAGGATGGGTGTCAAGTAGAAGGGGCCAGTCTCTTTTCAGTGGTTCCCTGTGATAGGACAAGGGGCAATGGTCACAAACTGGAACACAAGAAGTTTCACCTCAACATGCGGAAAAACTTTACTGTG
>JANIJG010006309.1:0-10500 GCA_024611175.1 Megaceryle torquata | reverse complement strand
AAACTCCAAAAAACAAACCCACAAACAAAACCCCCCCCCCCAAAGTTTTACCATTTTGTCTTTGTTTGTTTGTTTTTAAAAGAAGAATACTCCTTTTGTCTCAAAGCCTGTGATTGTTCTTTTCTTTGGGAAAATCCCTGAGTAGCTACCATCAGCATATTGACCTAGGAAGTGGAATGTCCAGATGTCCTGCTTTAAAATGTGTTCACCTAAGAAATGCTGATAAAGGGGAGATCTGTACTAAGCATAGACCAGTGCTCAATCTCAGCCTAAAAGGAATTTGGTCTTCTTTAGTGTTCCTGAAATCTTGTCTATGTTTTTTATACAAGAACATGCCGAAAGACTTGACTGAACACATTTTCAAGTGATCAGACAACAGAATATAAATAAAGAAGCAAAGCTGATTCAACAGTATCTTTAGAAAGGGAAAATGCAACTTCTGGTTAGACAACAGACCTTGTTTTACAACATTATTACTCTATATATTTATTTACTAAACTCATTACTAGTAGAGAGTAACTGAACTTATTATTTTATATTAAGTATTAGCAAAATACAGCTTACTCTTTTACTTTGGAAAATAAAGGTGCAATTACCATTTCAGAACATACAATAATGTGGCCCTGATCTATAATGACAGTCGCGAAAAAATGTAATTGTTTAAAAGTTAGAAAAGAACCTTTTTGTTTTGTTTTGTTTTTTAGAAAGGAGCTATACTTACACATATCTCTTGGGGATTAATTTAATCTTATTTATAGCACTGTAAACTACACTTTAAGCTCTTACAGAATCAAAGTTCTTGAAGTCAAGGTTGTCTACCTGTGCCACTGCTGTCGATGTAGGGCAATATTGACAGTCCTGCCTTCACTGAATGAAAGGATTTCTTCATTATGGTTCTCCAGAATGGCTGAGAAACCATGGACAGCTGACTGTCACAGGTCCACAGAACTGATCTATAAACTAAAGCTCAGGACTGACAATCTGAGAGCACATTGCCTTAGTAAGAGCCAACCTTTGCTTTGCTGTTGTAGTAGAAGCTTGCTTTTGCTGGGAGATACCCCAGAACACTTGCCAGTGCGATTTTAAAGAGGGCCCGTACAAAATACCGATACCACCCTGCTTGAAGTGGGGCAGTCCAGAAATCCTTTTGACCTGTATTATTCTATGATTATAAGATCTATGACATGAAATTGCAAAGGGTTTAATACATCTTGAGCAGAGTTAGAACTACACGCATTGCTTCCCTGTATTGGCTAATGGACATCCTCAGCCTGGATTTTCCAAAGCTGTTCAACGTTCTAAATGAGGTTTACTTTCTTTTTTTATTATTTGTGGTTTGCACATGAAGGCACATCAAAGCCAGGTAATACAGGAATTCCTGTGACATTTTGCAAGTCTAAAACATTTAGATCAGTTTCCTTTCCTTCTGTTTCCAAGTAAGTTATACTGAACACAGGTCAGTCTTTTAGTATATAAATTTCATTGTTATCTGCCTCCATCATGTCTTGTCTCAATCTTGTTACTTATTGATTCCACATCTCTCCAAGTGAGGAGAAGGCCTCAGAACTAATACTTTTTAGGAGGTGAGAGTCATTCCTTAATACTATTAAAGCCTCAGATCAAGTTAGTTTTTCTTGCTTGCCCTGCTATGCCATTTTTCAACAGTTTTGACAGTTTCTTTATCCAGTGAATAAAGAGGATTTTTTTTTTTTTTTTCACTGTATTTTCTTCCTCTGTATTCTGCAAAAATTTTTAACAAAGTTGAGTAAAAGCAGCATGCATTTCATATGGACATCTGCAGCATCACAGTGGTGGTGTGGATTTGTAATGATCCATAATTACACACCCTGCATGACAGTGAAGTTGTCTATTTTCTTTTTAGTTGTATTTGTCAAGAACTGAGTACAAAAGCATACTTCTAGTCTCTGTTCATTTAAACTCTGACATAAGGCCACATGCTGCTTTACACCAGCAGATTTTACTATTGACAGTCAAACACAGAAACTGAGATGGTATCAGCTGGATCCCTCCAAGTCCACACTAAAACTGGACAGAAAAAAAAAATCTTATCCTGAAAAAACCCTAACTTTTGAGTAGCAAAAGAAATTTCATTGAGTTTATAGGTGAAGAAAAAGTCTGTGGAAGCATGGCCCAAAACACATAGGAGAATTCTTTGTCCAGTGTAACTAATACTTACCATGACAGCACTGTAGACTACTCTGGATCATTGTTCTCATGTTCATGGCTTTCTGTACTTATTTATTAAAAACAAAAACAAACCAAAAAAACCCCCCAAAATTAAAATCCCCTGACTGATATTTTTTTATAGCACCAGAAAAAGAAACCCTTTTGTTTAAATGTTCTGATATTTTCCAATTTAAAAAGAAAAATTGATTTTAATATCACAAAGTAGAAAAATATTCATGAAAGTGATTCACAGCTCCATACTTATGAAATTATCTGAAGGTGCACATGCATAGCAGATTTACACAGCATATGTATCAGAAGACAGGAAGACAATTTTCAATCAACAAAGAGATTTTTTTCAATTTGCAAAATAAGTTGTGTGCTTTCTCCTTTGGGTAAACAGGAAAAACATTTCAGAGTAGATGAAGGTCCTGAGCATAAATATCGGAAATGCATCAAAGAGAGAAGGTTTGGGTAATGGTTTGTAACAAAATCTTTAGGGACAAAGAATTATCTCTTTTCCTGTAATATTTGCCACCAAAGCAAAAGAAGCACCAATTTTATCAAACTATTTTGAATCATATTAAAGACCTATGAACTTATACATTTGCGGCCTCTTCTTATGGCACAGTTAAGCAATCCTTTTTTTTTTTTTTAAGTTTATAGTTTCTCGTTAAAAATGTAAATAAATGGTTTCTCTTAAATTAAGGAAAGCAGATAGCAGTTCACACATAGTTTGTATACCAGCATTTGTTTATGCAGACTAATGAAATATCACAATAACAGTAAGAATATCTTATATAAGTATGTAATCTGATCAACTGAAAGGTAACAGAAAAAATAAAAAGGTTTATTTTTGACACCACACAATCACAAATAACAAAAGTGCTGAGTAGGAGTGTATATGATGCCATGATGACATAGACTTTGCTGTCTTTTTCTTAGTTAATCAGTCTGTTCTCATACTTTAGAAAATTCTTTGCACTTTTATCCTTAGCCAGTGCTTGGACTTAGAATTTTCAATATGCTTTGAAAATGACAGCTAGGACTGTAACCACTTCATGCTCACACATTGTGAAGTCTGAAATAACTGGAATTGGTAGGTAAAGAATAATAAGGAAATGTCCAGATTTTCCTCCTTTTTCTCTAGAGTGCAGTTAAAGATTATCTGCTGTTCCGTGTTTCCACGGAAAAGCTTTTCTATAGTTCTTAGTTTGACTGTTTACACATCTTTTTTTTCTATCTCCTTTCACTTTGAGCTCTTCTAAGTTCTACCACAAAATCACTTACTGTGTCAATAACCTGGGCCAAGCTCTACTCCTCCTTAGACTCACTTGTTGACCTTTGTTTTCTCTGTGTGAACTAAAATTCACAATCTGCCATTCGGACTGCCATTTACCTAATTTTCTGTCCTCATTCCTGCATTTCCCAATTAACACAACTTATCTTCCATTGTACATCCTCCTGTGTCCTTCTTCATGGAGCTCTTTACAGATGTGCGTACTTACTCCTTCAACACAGGTCCATATAGCCCCATCTCAGCACCCTTCAAGTATTCTTTTCAGAAGTTGGCATTCCATCACTCCTCATAGATACTGTGGAGAAAGAAAGGGAGGAATAGTACAGGTGGATAGGTATCATTCACCACGAGCAATTACGGCCATTTTTATCCAAGAGTTGCCTGACATTTTTTACCTTTTGCAATATTGATTAATTTCAACCAAATGAGAGAAACAAACATGAGATTGAAAAAGAGTGTAATTCTTGTAAATGCTGATAAAAAACCTGGGAAGATAACAAAACGTGTACTAGACTTTATACTGGGTTTGATTACAAGTTTAACTTCTTGCTCATATTTCTATATTCCTGCTCAGATCATAAAGTCTTCTAGGTGTTTCACATCCTAACATCCCTGTAAAGACTGCAAAGCCCTTAGCACACTGGTATTTGAGACAGATTGGCATATGCTCTGTTCATTTTCAACCTCAAGCTGTGCTTAAGAGATTGTGCTTGAGCTTTGTTTTGGTTTTGGATTTCTCTTTTTACTGCAGAGGCACATGCAGAATAAATATACAGGTTAGACTTGTTAGGTGAGGAGGACAAGAGAGAGACATCGGAGGGATGCATTTTGTGAAATGACTATTGATTTGGTAATAACCTGGTTTAATTGCATGGTACAAGGAAAAGGAACACAATTATTGTTCTGTGGGCAAAGAAATGTCTTTATGTTTGGAAACAGTTCCTAACACAGAAAAAAATATTAAATTTTATGAGCATCTCTTCAAGGGATTTAAATGCAAATTAACCCTGATGTATTCTACATATGTTTCATGCCACATAACAAAACCTGCTATTAGAGAAAAATAAAATGCACTAAAAAGAGCAGCTTCAGCCTTCAAAACCTAGCTAATCAGGTATCACAGCAGTGGAGATTAATCAAAGGTTCTTTAATTGCTAGTTAACTGGACTTTATGTTGTGAAATATATTGTATTACTCAGTCGTAGTAAGCTGACTGAGAAAAAAAGACCACTGTGGTTTAACAGGATACAGATTTTTTTAATGAGGCTGAAATGAGGCATAAAAAAAAAATAAAAAAAATCTGTGGGTTGTGGTTTCAATAGAAGGCAACTTACTCCACTTTTCTCCACTTTTTTTTTTTATTGTTGTTGTTTTTGTTATCCTGAAAGTTCACACCAGCAGGGTTGCTGTGTGGGTACAGAACAAGATAATTGGTCTAAAATAAGGTGGTTCAGCACTTCTTAAAAGCTGCTCTGCAACCAAAGGCACCATGCTGCCAGCAAACATTAGCATGTGTTTCAGAGCTAAACAGAGATTACAGCTCTGGGAATCAGAACTAGCTCACTTAGTTTTGGCATAAGTGCTAGAAAGCTAAGCAGTGCATTTTCAGTAGCAGTACTTTTGGATATGATATGGTTTCTTTTAGAGATTACTGTTTATTTTCAGGTTTGATATGTTTGGAGAAAGATGAATCACTGTCTTTTTCCTTGCTCTGTTACATGATGTTGCTTACTGTGAAACTGGAAAGACACAAAGCCAAATTCAGAGGCAAAATATGGTTAAATTGCACATATAAATGCACCTTGCTGAATTGTGGCCTTCCTTGTAATACCTGTAGGCTGTGGGCACAGCAAGGATTCAAAGGGTGTTTTGTGGTATCATTTCTTTCCTCCTTTCCTATTTAACTGGAAACCAGAAGCCTAATTGATAGTCAGTGTGTGCTACCACTAATGCTCTATAATTCATGCAAAAATAACTTCTGCTATGTTGGTTTCTTTGAAAGCTACCTTGCAATAATTGTTCTAACTGTATATGTGTAAGGGTAATATAGAAATGTTACCATTATGTTTTAATTAATTCATATAAGAAAGGCAGCAAAACCACAGTCAATTGCTTATATTTTGTGACTCCTACTATTACTGTAATTTTTATTATAGAATTGCACACAAAAGTAGTGGAACACGTAGGTCACATAGCGTGGTATGTATCACTGGGGTATAACTTCTTCAGAGAACATCTATTTCCTTCCCATCTAACTGCTGTAGCCTGTTGAGTTTCTTGAAATATTTCACACTCTAACCTCTTTTTAATTATAAGATCTACAGCATGGGTTTTGCCTTTAAAAAAAAAACCCAACATTTTGTACTAAAAATGTAAATTGGTTTTCTTCACAGTTTACTAAATTCTTGAATTTATCCATGTTACACTTCTGGAACTCAGTTCTGTACCAGAGCACAACAGGCATTGTTAGAAGGTACAAAATTCATGCCTGTATCAGCGTTTCCCAGTGGTTAACTAAATGGCCTGATTATAGAACATGAACTTTACTGAGGAACAGGAAACTGAAATCATTGCCCAGTTAATAATTTATGAGTCTCAACCTCCTTTATGCATGTGTGTGTGAAAATGTGAGGAGCTTATAGAAACTATGAGTGTAGTAATGTACACATGGAGAAGACATCCAGATTATACTGGAGAAGATGGGCATAGAAGGGTTTTGAACAGAAGAAAAGGTGCTGGCTGTGGCTTTTAATACGGTTGTGCTAAAGAAAAAGGTGGGAAAAAGAGCATCTGATATTTTGAGTCTGTGGCTGCTTAAATGAATCAAGAATCTAATTAGTGAATATTCACCCATTAACTTTTTGTACAAAGTTGTTAAAAGCAGGCATTAACTTTCTGGAATCAGAAGCGCTGTATATAGACAGCTGGGTGCAGCAAGTAGCTGTCTGCTCTTGATTACTAAGGAAAGCAATAGAAATTTATAGTGGTTTTTATTTCCCAGGGTGAATGTGGAAGTATCTTTCAACTTTCTACTGGAAGAATCAAATGCAGTCAAACTCCTACTAAATGAATTGAGTCCACTGTGGACTCATACACAATTTCCTGTCTATACTCAACCCAAACTAAAATGCAGAAATTAAAGAAAGTGGGTAGTGCTTACAAACATTGCCTTTGTTAAGATATTGTTCATTCAGAGTTTTATATTTTTTTTTTACATTCTACTTATATTAAATCTCCAGTTAAATGACTGTCAGATGCAGGTTAAAAGTAAATAGCATATGTTTCAAACACCGCTGAGAAGCTGTTTTCGAAATTCCCATTCTCTTCTCCCAGTTTCTTAATCTTTTTTTCCTAATCAGACTGACCAGTCCACAGGCAATCAGTTACCAATATGTAGAAGTATCCTAGAAAACTAATATTTATTACTAGATAGTTGCTAATTCAAGCTTTTGAGGTACTCTTCCAGCAATGATTAAATTTGTCCTGGTTTGAGTTAGACCAGAACAATTTTCTTTGGTGATTTTACTTTTCATCTAAGTTTCTTCTAAGTAACTGTACTTTCTGAAGCTAATGGCATATTTTCACAGACATTGTTTACTTCTCACAGTGTTAATGCTTGATGTTTACAGTTACTACTAAGAATTGATGTGCAGACAGGCTCTTGCTTATACTTGCTCCTGTGCCGACCAAGGTCACTGCTAAATCTTTACTATGTTGAGGGTGCATTAAGTTAGAGGCTGCACCTGTGGGGAGAAATGGACAGGACAGGTGACCCTGAAGTGACCAGTGAGGTATCCCCTATACAACATACTCAGTATAAAGCAGAGGGATCACAAGGGTCAATCTCTCTTCTTCAGTGGCTCATGTCTGAGAAGGACTCTGTCTGTTCTGCCTTTGATCCTGATTTCTATGTTCCTGAATCCAGTTCCAGAATCCAGCTCCTGAATGCAGTTCCCATCTGCTGCTGAGTCCAAGCTGGGACTTCCCCAGGGCCTGCTCCCCAGTACCTGTGTGGCAGTGATGGAATTGACATCAGAGGGTGTTGGGTTCGATACTGGTTTTCTATATATATGTATATATTCCATTTTATTATTACTATTTTCATTAAAGTTCTAGCTTTCTTTTCTAAACCATAGATCTCTCTCCTTATTCCCTTTCTCTTCCCCTTTGGGAAGGGTAAGGGCTTAACAGAAAGCAACTGTTATAGGTCCAGCAGACAGACTTGACCCTACATCTTGACAAAATTAAAAGATACATTTATATGTATAATGATCAAAGTGAGTTACTTCCCAAGTCACAGAATCACAGACTGTTAAGGGTTGGAAGGGACCTCCAAAGATCATCTAGTCCAACCCCCCTGTCAGAGCAGAACCACCTAGAGCAGGTCACCTAGGAACGTGTCCAGGCAGGGTTTAAATGTCTCCAGAGGAGACTCCACAACCCCCCTGGGCAGCCTGTTCCAGTGCTGTCACCCTCACCGTGAAAAAGTTTTTCCTTATGTTTCTGTGGAACCTCTTATGCTCCATCTTGCACCTGTTGCCCCTTGTCCTATCATTGGACATAACAGAGAAGAGCCTGGATCCATCCTCTTGACACTCACCCTTTATATATTTATAAACATTAATGAGGTCACCCAGCAGTCTCCTCCAAGCTAAACAGACCCAGATTCCTCAGCTTTTCATCATAAGGGAGATGCTCCACTCCCTTAATCATCTTTGTGGCTCTGCGCTGGACTCTTTCAAGCAGTTCCCTGTCCAGTCAGGTTTTAAGCATCCTTCAACCTCAGGAGAAAGCTTCCTTTTCCCTATAAAGTCTATAAAGCTTACTTCTAAAAAGAATTGAAGTCTACTGTATCATAAGTGATCATCCTCACTTTTAACTTGTTCTCAACCAAGTGTCTTTAAGAACTGGACTGCTGCTAGCAGATACCTCAGTGATTACTGACTGAATCTTTAATTTCTTCTTTCTTACGTTTCAGTATATTTAATTCTTCATCTTCACTTCTACTTTTGCATAAAATAGCATTAGCACTGGATACCCACAGATGGAATTAATTCTCTTTTCTGTTTTAAGTTAATGTAATAAATACTTGAGGCTCTAATTTTAGATATTTAAAGTCTTATTTATACTGCGTAACAATGTGAGAATTTTTGTAAATAAAACAATGCATTGGATGAGTATACTAACAATTTCCTGTGGAACTAAACCAAAGCCCACTAGCTGATCCAATGCACTTTACCTGATGGAAAAGACACTTTTCAGTTTATAAAGACAAATTAAAATACTAAAGCTATTTCAGAAAGTAAGTGGATTTCAGCTTCAAATTTTTCTTTTATAAGGGTTCAGAATAAAATATGAAAATTTTGAAAAGGACTATAAAATGAAATTCAGAAGGAAGGGATTTTGCTTTATAATATATTTTAAGACAAAGTGCCTGGGCCTTATTTATTGAGACTTTTTTTTTTTTTTTTTAAACTAATGATATCATAATGTTCCCTTGTGTTTAAGTTTTAGCAAGTCAATATATTAATGTGGAAAAACCTTCCATTGCAGAATTTATGGATAGCTAACAGCAAATGCTTTTATCATGTTTGAGGAAAATGATTTTCTACATGGGGACAGCCTCCCCCTGAGCAGTTCCAAAGTTCCAAGAAACTACAGGAAAGTACATGAGAGAAAACTTCTGGGTGAATTTGTCTCCTAACTTTGTGTTGCAGAGAATTTTAATTTATTTATTTTAAATTTTATTTTACTTATGGCTGCCACCTCTATAACTCAAACTGAAGCTTTCAAGGAAGAAGTTCTAGCAGAAAGACTCATGGGTGGGATAAGAATTGAAGCCATAGAGGCAATCGCTTTTAGGCAAGCAACTGGGATCCTATGATTACTGACCAGTTTACAGTGAAAAGGTAACCAGATTTTTAGAACTTCAGGAGATACACTTAAAGTGCTGAAATGCACCGCGTGGAGGCAAGAGATACAAATGTAGCATGAGTAGTGACATGGCAGTAAGTTTATTTAAGTTTAAGCATAATGGTGACTATGAAGGTGCAAAGTTGAAATTAAATCTATCTACAGTCTTCTTCATCAGGTCTGAATCAAGATCATTCTGTTATGTTTCCAAGTATCTTTTGACTTGATTAATGAACTATTAACTTGGTTAACTTTTTTTTTTTTCCTTCTTTTTGTTTGTTTGTAGGAGAAGGGTGACAGAAGAAAGTAGGTTTATTTGCTTTTCATGTTGTTTATTTTGGAGAACTGCACTTGTTCCTGAAAATCCATTGGAACTGGGTAAAAACCTCCATTTTCAGTTCAGAATCACCTCACCAAGATTTCCATAGCAGTAGACTCCTTACCAGCTATGAAACATGTAGGCAGGAAGTGTAGCATTTCCAATTATAAAGTCTGTGATCAGTAGACTCTCTCAGAGAGAACTGAGGACAAGCTGCATAGCCACGTCATTAACCAGCCACGCTGAGGAGATGGCAGTCTGCTGCTCCTTCCAGCCAGGCTCTGTACACATCTTGGCTGCTGGTCTATTACGTTCCCAATGGCTCCTTATGTTTTTCCTTCCCATGCTTTATTCATAGGATCCTTTCAATTCTCATGTCTGTTTTTATGCCAGAGCTTTATCTTTAACCCTTATCACTCTCCATTTTTTTATAGTTTTCTATGCAGAGTCCCTGAGTACATTTTCCCCCTGTATTTTCTGATTCTATTCAGCATTCTCTGGAATCCTCATTCTAACTTACCTGCCAGTCGTGGTGGTTTGTGTTTTTGTGGTGGGTTTTTGTTTGTTTGTTTGTTTGTTTGTGTTTTGTTTGTTTGTTTTGTGTTTGTTTGTTTTGGTTTGGTTTTTTTTGTGGGTTTTTTTCTGTTTTTTTTTTCCTTTTGTTTGATTTGGTTTTTTTTGTTTTGTTGTTGTTGCGTTTTTGTTTGGGTTTTTTTTGGGGGGGTGGTGGTGGGTTTTTTGATTTTTTTTTAAATCTTTTTGCCTTTTGAAGTTGGGAATC
>JANIJG010006308.1:153222-191182 GCA_024611175.1 Megaceryle torquata | reverse complement strand
CTGCTCAGCCGGGTGTCCACCAGCACCCCCAGGGCCTTTTCTGCCAGGCACTTTCCAGCCACTCCTCCCCAAGCCTGCAGCGCTGCCTGGGGTTGGTGTGACCCAGCTGCAGGACCTGGCACTTGGCCTTGTTGAAGCTCATATGATTGGCCTCAGCCCATTGATCCAGCCTGTGCAGGTCCTTTTGAAGAGCATTCCTACCCTTGAGCAGATCAACACACCCCCATAACTAGATCATTGAGTCCAACGCCCCCACCAGGGCAGGTTTGCCCAGAGCACATCACACAGGATCACATCCAGGCAGGTTTAGAATCTTGCCAGAGAAGAAGACTCCCCACCTTCTCCGAGCAGCCTGTTCCAGGCTTTGTCACCACCACATAAGGAAGTTTTTCCCCATATGTAGATGGAATCTCCTGTGATTTCAGCTTGTGCCTATTCTCCCTAATTACAGGGCAGTAATACTGGAAATAAATCTACCCAGGGTTGTTTATAACTAGTAGGGATAAATCAGCTTTGCAATGTGCATGTAGGAAGATTTTCATTGTGAGAGAGCTAACATACCAAAGCCTTAAAAAAAATTGTAAAGGGAGATGGTAGTTCAGGAACAAAATGTTGGTCCTGATGAAATGATGGGTAAAATTTCCATCGAATTCACAGAACTGTGATGCTTAACTTAGTTGCTGGCTTCCCCTTGGCAGTCAGAGATAAGAGGGAGACAAGACTTGGTGTTTCAATACCAGTTGCTACTAAATGCAAAGCAAACATGATTTAAAAAAAGAAAGAAAAAAGAGGTTTGCTTTTTGGTGAACAGTTTCATGGCCTTTTCTGTTGCTCAGCTGTGTGTAGGCAGGTGCAAGGTGAGTACATAATTAACGGGTAAGGTGATCTGTGACAGCACACAGCTGCCAACCAACCCTAAAGAGGGTTCAGCACTACACATGAAAGTAAATTCTCCACCCTGGAGGGCTGTGGACATGTACGTGTTCTCAGATTTTGGCTGAACTGCAGATTTTTGTACATGTTCTCTAATGATCGTGTTTAAATTGCAGAACTCGACTACTGAACGTGGGCACCTGCGCCTTTGCTTGGTGAGGTGGCTGCTGCTGAGCTAGCCCTTAGTCCAGTGCTTGCTAGTGTGTGATAAAAACATTATTTAAAATGGTATTTTGGGGCTGCCTTTTGCAGATACTGTAAGATACCGTGGTGTTACGTTCTCAAGCAGTTGTTTTCACCCATTGTTGAGTTCTTCTCTAATTCTTTAGGGTGTTTAGCCTGGAGAAAAGGAGGCTGAGGGGAGACCTCGCTCTCTACAGCTGCCAGAGAGGAGGGTGTAGAGAGGTGGGTGCTGGTCTCTTCTCACAACTAAATAGCGATAGGACGAGAGGAAGTGGCCTCAAGTTGCTCCAGGGGATTTAGGTTGGATAGGAGGAACAATTTCTTCCCTACAAGGGTTGTCCAGGCCTGGCCCAGGGCAGGGGTTAAGTCCCCACCATACCTGGAGGGGTTCAGAGACAAGGAGATGTGGTGCTGAGGGACACGGTTTAGCGGTGCCGAGTTGGCGGCCGGGCTCCCTGTTCTCAGGGGGCTTTTCCAACCTAAACGGTTCTCTGGACAAATTGCACCCCGCTGTGGTGCCCGTGGATGTTCTGCAGCGCGGACAGGGACGATGGGAACCGGCGCCCCGACCGCCCCTCCTCAGGCCACAGAACCCGCTCCCGACGGGGCGGGGGGGGAAAGCAGCGCTCGCGCCTGCGCAGGCGCGGCAACGCCCGGCGACGGGACGCGCGCGCGTTGGCGGCAGCCGACCGAGGAGGGCGGTGGGAAGGGGGCGCGGCCGGCAGCGCTCGGCGGGAAGGACACCCGAGGTTTGAAAGCGGCGGCGGCGGCGGCCGAGCCGAGCCGACCCGAGCCGGGTCGGGTCCTGGCACTGGCGTGTCCTCGTCACAGCGGCCCGAGATGTCGGGGCCCTGGGTGAGAGGGCGCGGGGGAAGCGGCAGGAGGAGGGGGTGGCGGTGTTGGATGTAGCGGCCGTTTCCTTCCGTAGCAGTCGTGGCGCGGCCTTCTCAGTGCGCTCCCGAAGGGGGGCCGGGGCCGGCGCCGTCCTTCCTCCCCTGACGGCACCGTGGGGCTCTGGGCGTCCCCGAGAAAAGTGCGGCCGCTGTCGGTGCTCTGCGCTCCCTCTCGGTCGCGGTTGCTGGCATAGACACTTGCTCTGAGGGTTTGTCTGTTGGGAGCCCTGTTTCTCTGAAGTCGCCTGCAGCTGAGCCTGTCGCTCGTCTCTGAGGATCTTCCTTTCACGATTTAGCTGTAAAGAAGCCCTGACTCTTAGCTAGACACCCTGGAGACCTACCCATCTTCCTCCTACCGCCCTCTGTCAGAAGTACACGAGGAGCCTCAGTTTTAAAAAGCTCTTTAGGTGTAGCGGGGTATGCGCATAACAATAAACAAGCTGTTAAAAGCTCTTTAGATCCGTTCCAGGAGTTTAAAATTTTCTTATATGAAAGATTGATTGCTCTCCAGTTGATGATACTGCTCTCCACTGCAAAGAGATCTTTAAGCCCGAGTGGCTGATTATCTATGGAGTATGGTTCAGCACTCTTTCTGAAGTGGTGACTTTTGGTCAATATTTACCTCATGTGACCTAGAGTTTCTTCCTGCTGTTTTAAGCTAATGTTGACAATTTGCAGGGGAACAAATCCTTAGGTGGTTTTGTTTACTTTTATTATCAGTAGTAATATCCAAAGAGGGAATCATAATAGACGTGCAAAGTAGTATCAGTATGGCAAACTTAGAAAAAATATGCTGAATTCTGTTGTATTATGACTGGGTGATCTCCACACTGCACATGCAATTCCACTAGACCCAAATGAATTGTTTTCAGCTAGACATTTAAATTTTTGTTTTGAGACTTTTTTTTTGTCACGTTGGTAAAAAAAACTGCACTCTGTTTAGCTATTTTAATTTTTCTTGACTTGCCTTTCCTTTCTGCTTTTGTCATCTGCAGTCTTTGCTTGTTCCCAGCTCAGTTGGCATTATTTAATTCGTTGCTACTGAATTTAATGCTGGTAAACTGCTGTTGTTTGAACTGTCACCGCTCTCGTAGTGGAAATAGATTACTTGAGTCACGTCTGCTATTATTGCCTTTGATTTGTCTGCTGTTAGTGACTTTGATTATACTCAAAGTCAAGTGTGTGAAGAAGTGCTGGGAGTTAACGGAGACTTCAGTTTTACTGTGGAACAGCTGATGTGCTCTCACTGCCTGTCAACCTGGTCTTGCCTGTGATAAACCCAGGGCAGGAATCTCCACGTGAGCAGTTCTCACAGAGCAGCAGATACGTTGTAATGTTATGTCCTAGCTTGCTTTGCAGTAGTTCATTCCTTCTCCTTATTTAAAAGGTTTCATTCTGTAGCCAGCACAGAAATATTAGCCAAATCCTTAGATTCTCTGTGATTGCTGTCCTGTAAGTCTCTCTGACTTTAAATGCAGCAGGTGATGATGGTTCTTGAGGAAATCTGAATTTCTGGCAGTTTATTCAAGGGTTGTACTACTGTGGTGTTCTGTGAAAACCAGGGCTGCAGTAACTCCCACTTGTTTCAGATGGTCAAGAATCTTCAAGACTTGTTTGCTTGACAAACAGGAGGTTTGTTGGTTGTTCTCCTGTCGAGTGTCATCACACTTATTAAAAATGGATTCTTATTTCTTCACAGAGTCATTTAAAAAAAGACTACAGAGCAAGATTCTGCCATGGAGGACGGTAACTTAACATTTCAAATTTTATTCTTAGGATTGTTTGGAAAACTTACATTAATTTTTGTCCAGGAGCTTAATGTCAAGACTACTTGGCTTATATTATTAAGCTAATCATATGATGTTTCCAACACTTCTTGCATTTCTTAGTTATGGGAGGAACAAATTGTGCTGGGGGACAAAGCACCAAGGATGTCCTTTGTATTCCCCTGCTGAGTCTGCTGGTGTAGCTGTATCTAAGCTGCCCCTCACCCTCAGGCTGCCTCAGCATGGAAGCAGAAGCCTGTGCAAAATTTTTACCCGTCAGGAGGTAGAGAAACGAAGCCTGTGCAGAGTTCTGATTTATTGGGTCCTTCCTGGTGAATGTTGGAGACTAATATGAGTATTTGCAGTGCTGTAGCTTTCTTTAAAGGTGTGTTAGAAGTCTGTGAGTTTTTTGTTACCAGAATCCATTTTTAGACATGCATTTAATGAGTTTACCAAGTTGCCTGGCTTTAAAGTCCCATAATAATCATTATGGGACAAATACTCTGGGGCTTTTCTCTTGTTGTTTTGGTTTTGATCAACATAGTCTGGGTAGGGGATCACTTCTGCCATTTTTATTTGTTTTGGGGAGGTTTGGAATTGCAATCCAAGCAGCCGAGCTGTTTGTGTGCTTATGAATTTGATACCTCAAGCCAATTCTTGCTTGCTTTTTCAGAAGCACAGAATAACTGCAGATAAATGGTAGAAAGAGAAGCAGAGGGTGACTCCTTGTATGCAAGTGTAGATAGGCAGCCTACACATCTACAGTCTGCAAGCAACATTACTTGAGGACTGATTTTTTTAAAATTTATTTTAAGTGAGAATCTGTATTCATCCCAAAGCTCTATTACCTGAGGTCTGTTGCAGTATTTATATGTTTGGTTTGGTTTTTTTTTTTTTTATGTATGGAGATTTCTTCATTCTCATCATATTCTGTGGCAATGGGGCTTTTTCTCCTGGAATCTTTATTTAGACAAGTCTATTTGCAGATATCTATGCATGGAGATGGCAGGTAAAATGCATTACCATTGAGATTAGTGGAAATAATAGTCTAAAATATCAAGTAGCAAGAATTTTACTGCTTTTATATTGCTGGGATAGGAATATTTATTATTTTCATTGATTTCCTCCTTTCTAGAAAGAAGATTGATGTACAGCCAGGTCAGGATGTGCTGAGGCTCGTACAGGATTGTTTTGAAAGTAAGCTTTTTTGCTTAATTTGCCAGTTAAAGAAAATAATACTGTATTATATTTGGTGATAAATAAATAAAATTAAGAAAACAGAGATAAAAGAGTAAAAATAAAGTCTTTCTTATAGTCTTTAGAAGCACCCTTTTCCCAGCTGCTTAAAACTGTGTCTTTAGCTGTCTGTCTTATAATCTTTTTCCTAAGTAGCAGGTTTCATTCTTGCTTAGATTTATGTGACCTTAATGAGCCTTAGCAACTTGTTAAAATAAGTGAAATCTGGACAATTCCAAGAATCCCTTATTTATAACTTTTTCTTTATAGGTTGTGTCAGTGATCTTACAATAAGCTCTCCAGGTGAAGCCCATTGCTCAACTCCTATTGTCAGAAACGAGAAGACAACTTCAGTAAAGAGCCAGAGGGTGAGTTATTTATGGCAGTGTCACAACGTAGCACTGGGTGCAAGTTTAGTTCTATAGGATTTAGTTCTGTGTGAGCATTGAACAAATAAGTTCCATATGTCACTTGTATTAGTATATAGGCTGTAATTTAACCTTCTGCAATAGCTTCTTAATTTTTTCTTCTTGATTTGTTGTGCTCTAATAGTAAATATTCTATAACTAGATTTATTTAAGAGCTCATTTTCATGGTTTTTTGCTAATGAAAGCTTTCAGCTTAGGATAGTTAAATTTCTCATGCTCCCAGGTTGGAACAAACTGCCTTATAACTGGTTGACTCCAGTGGGGGTGGTTTCAGTTAATTTGCCAGATATATGGACCCAGTTCTTAGCCATCCAATGGACAGTAACATTGAAAGATGATTCTTGTATAAAAACAACTTGTCAACTCCTCATAAACAGTTTTCTGTACAATAACTTTGTGTACCTGTAACTTTAAGAGTGAAAAAGAGTTGAAGGACTTACTAGTGTGCTGAGAAAATGATGTCAATAATCTAGTTTGTATGTTTAGTTTTAACATTTTGTGTCTAGTAGTTTGTAGTGGTTTTTAAATAGGATGTTATATTAACGGTAGTGTTGAGAACAGGCATCCTTTGTAATGGTGTTTGTTTCTTTAGTCTGATATTAGCACACTATCATCTCAAAGTAAGTCTTGCAAAACCTCACTCTGACTTTACAAAGGTGAATTAAATCGTTTAAATTAATTGATTCTAATGAGAAGAGCAGACAGCCTGCCTGTGGACTAGCAGGGTCTGTTCAGAATTGCAAAATGAATTTTACTGTACGCACTGTTTTACCTGTTGTTTGAAATTTACCGTTAGTTTTAGAAAGTCTTACGCGATAGAAAATTGAACGGTTTAGTTAAAATAGAACTGCCCTTCAAATAATGGAATGAAATTATATTGTGTGCTGTAGCAATTTGTATTCCTGACAAAATACTGTTGCTTTATCTAATATTTGACTTTGTCTCATTATTCGTTATTGACTGTGACAGCCAAAGGCAGGGTTAACTAACTCTGTGAAAAGAGCCTGTAAATCTGCAGAGTCCTTACCTTCATCACCACTAAAACCAGTCAGCAGCAGAGGTTGGTAGCACTATTATTGAATTAAATTTTTGGGGGTAACTGTTTCTTGGGATTTTGTAAAGTTCTGAGTAGAAGAATTAAACCTATTCTCTATATATGGCAGGATGCTTGCTTGACTCGCATGTGAACCCAACAACACGTGATGATGTAGCTGTTTCTAAAATAACAAAGTCTCCTGTGTCTAAGAGAGAAGTATATAATATAGTAAAAGATATTGACGTGCTATGCAAAAGTACTGCTGTGTCTTCAGACTCTGAGGATGATCATGAGTGTATTGGATCACCTCTTCTTGTTCAGGAAGAGACTTCTCCTGTACATATGTAAGTAATGCTGAATGTGGTGGTGGTGTCATATTCCCTGTGCCATCCATCCTGTTCCTCTGCCACACCTCTTAGGATAAATTACACATGGTTTCAGTCATTTATGAGTTTGAATTTGTAATTGTGAACTAAGAAAAAAAACATTTCCAGGCTTTTTGGAAAGTTTCCATATCTGGGTTTAAGAAAGGGCAGAACTGGTTTTTGTTAAGTGTTCTGGTCATAAGGGTTAATTCCCAGAAGTACAAGACAGGCAGTCTGTCAGAGTAGATTTGACCTCCTGTTTTTCAGGAAAGTTCCCCAAATTATCAGCTCCTTAGATAGTCTAGGCTTTTTCAGTGACCCTTATTGGCAACATTGACTCTAGAAGTTAACAAAAAATGTGTTAAAGCAGAGATGTGCAGTCATCGTTCCTCGCGTTCTGAATACACAAGTATTTTATACAAAGTAGAGCAATTTCAGTTGTGATCATTGTCTCCTCTGGAAAATCTGAAGCCCAACTGCAAAAGTGACCAGTAGCCCCATGCCCAGTTCTGCTTTCCTGAAGGACCAAATCTCCATGGTGGATCACAGGAACTCCCACTGATGGAGTGAAGATTGGGAAGGGAGTGCACTTATTGTCTAGTAAGCTGAACATTTCTGAAGCACATTGTCCTAAAATTAGGAATTTGTCTTGCTGAGCAGCCCTTGCTTTGATAGAGAGTCACAAGCTGACCCCATGTTGCCTCATGGATCAGGACACATGCGACTGTGCTGGGAAGGAGCACTGCTTACCTCTGTTCCAGCAAACTGCCAAATGGAAGTGAGACACTGTCAGCAGGAGAAAATGAGAGCATCTGTCCATCACATGATACTTTTAATATGCACTCGGGGTTTATAATAAATTTGAATGCTATTTCTCATGCAGATTACATTCTGATGACCGCAGTGCTCCTGCTGCAGTGAAGAGCCATGGGGAAGTTGAAAATTTGGAAGGAATTCAGGCTGGAAGAGATGAGCAGGTTCTTGTGCAAGAACCAGAACATACTACTACGTCTTCTGTACAGAAAGAGAAGTCTTTCTCTTCGATTGTCTTAGCAGCTGTGACAACAGGAATGCTTGGAAAAAGGTTTGTTTTGAGGCTTAATATGGAACATAATTTGCTAGTAGAATTACCCAGTCCTGAGTACTAGAGCAGCATCCTTTTATTTATAAACATGGTCCGGGAGAATGGTTTGGGATAGTCCCACATTACTAAGAATGCCACCTGAGCAAGGCTTTGACTATTTGTTTCAGAGGTTTATGCTGTTAGGATTAGCAGTGCTGTTGCTTTTGTCTGACAGTAAAATAGTTTTCAGCTCTTGAATAGTATTTCAGATTAAGTCTGAGATGTTTTGATAAGTTGGTTGGAGGATTCAGGAAAACCTGATGTGATTCTGAAGTTAGAAGTGATCAAGCTGTCTTCTTCAGAGCTAATGTGGATCTGCCTGGTTAGATAGGGAGTTTACTATCCAGCATCTGAGAAATAATGAGGTGTGAATATGAGGCCGAAGCAAGGAGAAGCAGGCTTTGTGCTCTTTTTGGAAGCTAAAGGGCAATGAGCAATGAGCTTTATAATAGTTCTTTTAAGGAACGTGCTATAGCACGTTTGGGTGTTGTTGAGTCACCACTAGATCTGATCTGATTGAGAGTCAATTCCCCCCCTCCCCAAAATGATATGAATACTTTGTCCCTCCTGTCTTTAGGTATTCAGCCTCGGTATCACCACTGTCACCTCCTCTTGTGAAAGATCAAGATCAAGAAGTAGAAAACGAATGTGAATTTTTAATTGATGAATCTCTCAATTCTTGGTTTTCAATACCCCGGAAGAAGAAAAAGAAATCAAAAAAAGATACCTCTGCAACTCCTGTTCTGAAATCACAGCCCTCTGAAAAGGAGAAGACAGAGAGGAAGAATGTCAAAACCAAAAAACCACAGGCTGAAGCACTTACTGAACAGAAAGTGGATGATTTGGATGTCAGAGTACATGACTTCAGAGGAACATCAGGATCAGATTCAGCCACCAGCAGTGAAGGCAAAGTCCTTAAATCAAAAAGGCGAAAAAGTGCTCACACGGGTAAGTTATTTAACAGGTCTTCAGACTTCTCCTTCTATTGGGAAGTAGGGATAAAGTAGATGAGTGACATTAATGTCTTCTGAATTGATGTTTCAGCTGCACAGTTAGGTTTGGGTGTACATAAGGCAGTGAGACAGAGTGTCTTCACTCTTCATCCATCCCCCCTGCCTCCCCTTCCTGTTAGGGCATTAAATTAACTTAGTAGCGTTGCCTTTCTTTTGAGTAAAGAAACTAGGTATCTACAAGCTTTTGCTGCTCTTCCCATAGAAAAGATACGTGCTTTGAACTGGAGGGGATCAGTTTTAGAGAAGGGTGTTGTAGCAGGAAGGACTGTAAACCATGTCTGCCTATTTTTTTTCTGCTAGCAAAATACTGTAAGTACACTAAAAATTCTGATTTGAATTTTTCATACACTGTAGTTCAGAGAAACCCTTCTTTTAACCATCAGAGAAAATCTGTCTTTGTGACACTTTTTTTTCTTCTTTTTATTCTTTCATTTATTTTTATGGGTTCAGTTATCAACAGATATCTCCAGGTTTACTGGGAAAAGATAGTAATGTCCAAGTGTTTTGTGTATTGATAGGAAAGACTAAAAAGGATGCAGATAGGCAAGGCTCTCCAAACCAGAAAAAAGACTCGTCCTGGAAACCAGACCCTGAAGAAATGATGATGTCACCATCCAGATTGCAAACAAAAGCATCTCAGGCAGAACAATGTAAAACAAGGGTGGTGCCAAGCAAGGATTCGCCTTTGTCCTCAGCTGAGCATCAGCAAGAGCAGACTCCAAAAAAGACTTGCAAGTCTTCCAAGAATCTACAGTTGGTTTCAAAAGCTTCTCAGCACTTAGTTCACAAGAAACAAACTGCTCAGCAGAAACTTCCAAAAGATACAGTAGCTAAGAGACTGGCAGAAAGTCCTGGGAAGAAGCTTAAGAAATCTGGCAAGAAAAGTAGTAATAAAAAGCCTCAGTTACAAATTGAGGAGAGTTCTGACTGTGAACCTGGTGAAGAAGAGCTTGAAAGAGAGCCTGTAGAATTGATTGAAGCATTTACCCCACCCCCACATCAGAAATTACAGCCTGTGGTGAGTCAGAAGTCGGGCAAGTCTGAAAAGCCTAACAATGTACTGCAATCATTGGAGTCACTTGGTGCAGATAACGAAACTCTTATAAAAGCACTAGAGTATTTCATAGACAGTGTGAAGAAGTCTGAAAAGAAACAACTGCCAGCTGAATCTTCAGGGAAGATTCCCCAAAATACTCATCACAGAATGAGTGAAGGTGTTTGCTCAAACCATGAGGACGTGGAGTCTCAAGCGGATTCTGACAGCTCTTCTGTACAGGACAAGGCAAGAAAGAACCAGAAGTTAATAGAAGTGAAAAGAAAAAGTAACAAAAGAAAACGTAACATGCCACATGGACAACAGTAAGTTTTTTTTGTAATTCCTTACAAGTGTGGTATAACTTGGTAGATAATGAAACACACCTTGTTAACGTTTAAGCAGTAATGGCCCAGTTGAACTGACAATTTCAGACTGGTTGAACAGCTAATAGAGAAACCAAGTGGTGTAATCACCATCCTATTCTCAGAGGTGGGTGCCAAATCCAGTGTCTGCTGCTACGGAAGGGAGCTTGTGCTGGAATTGGTAGTGTTCTTTTGAGACTCATAGCAGATGCAGTTTAAAACCAACAAAGAACCATAAAGAGACCTGTGTGCACACAACCCCACCACCTGTAGAATAACTTCACTGTCACGTTTGTTACTGTCTTTATAAATTGAGAAAATAGTATTGAATTCTTCAGCTCTGTTTATTTTTGTGGAAGTAACTGTACTGACAATTGATAATCAAAAGAGGAAGTTTCTTAAACCAGTCTGAGTTTTAATCCCTGTTCTTTGCGTTGCTTTTAAAATATATTTTTAAATGTCTTTTTTTATGGTTCTCTTCAGTACTATGTAGTCATCAGAATTACTGACCTACAGGTTCCCTTCAGTAAGTAAAACTGACTTAACAGTAAATGTAACATAGTAATAATGACAATAATATTTTTTTTCTCTTCTAGAGATTCCACTGCAGCTGAGAAGGATGTAAGTCATGAAAGGTAATTTCCTGAGTTGTCTATAAAACTATCACTGGATCCCCCTTGTGCCCCCTTGAGACAGCACAGCTGCCTGGTACTATTACTGCTGCCTTCTGTGTTCTTCTGCTGAAGAACCAAGTAGAAAAGGGATGGTGATTCATGCCCAAGGTGTTAAAATACTGTGCTAATACAGTCAATAAATGAATACAATTCTTCTTCCTATCATGAATAAGAGGTCATAGTATCTTCTCCTTCATGGCATGGGAACTTGGTAACAGAGCGAACAGGAGTCACAGTCTGAATTTATTAGATTTTTCTGTTGCAAGTTCCTTTGAATTTATTTTTTTTATTATATTTATTCTATATTTATTTTTAATTATACCACAGACTGAATTGGGCACGTTTTAGTGTAGCTTTGCTAATGGAGCATTGAAGTGCATCTTTTGGAGTTGAGGTGGATCAGAGCAGAGCTGCAGTGAAGCACAGCCACAGATGGAGGAAGGAGGAAAGGTTAGGGGTACCCATGCTGACGCTGTAAAGAGAAGTCCTGTGATTTGGTTTCTAGAGAAGCTCTGGTGTGTGTTAATTATTGTCATTCATGGGGGCGATTTTACAGCAGAATACATACTGCAAATTACAACAGCAAACTGTTTTACTGTTCTTTCCTTACAGTATGCAAAGCATTTATTTAAAGCACTTCCATAATCAGGGTCTGTGGAAAATTGTTTGAAAGGTAATGCTACAGAGGAGAGGAAAAGGTCTGTTTAATGCTACAGAGGAGAGGAAAAGGTCTGTTTCTTCATGAAGGGAGGAAAAAGAAAGAAGTTACAGGATTATTAGGAAACCTGTTAAGAGAGAAGATGCAAACACTAGTTTGCCTGATGACTGTGCAGAGGAGCAATTGATGAATTGCAGACCTCTGATTCCTAACTAGCAGTCATTTGCTTCAGTGTCTAATCTGAATGTTTAGAAGGAAAAAAAATCTCACCCCACATGTACTAAAAGAACCTTAAATTTGCTATTCTTAGTAGTGCTGAAATGTTCCTCTGAATCAATTAACATATTCAGGTAGATGTTTTTTGTATTTTTTCCTTTGAAGTGGGCCTGTTCCAGAACATGGTGATAAATTGGCTTCCAGAAGTAAGTCTTCTGAAGAGAATGACATGTCTTCAGGTAATGTTTAACACTGGTGTTTTGTTTTTATGTATAAGCTTCTTACAAGCTGTGATTGATGGTACAGTAATTTCTGTTGTATTCAGCTTGTCTGGAGTAAGAAATGCAGATTGATTTGGCTGTGGTCATGTTTCTGCCCAAGTAGGTGACAGAGTATGCCAGCCTTTCACTGTGTTAGCTTTGGAAGGACAAACACTACGTGGTTTGACATGAAGCCTACCAGGATAAAAGTTATCCTTCAAAAATACTTTGTACCAATCTTTTGGACTCAGTGTGCCCCAGTTTGGCGTGGTGCCCTGTGATGTACTGTATGTGATTCCTTCAGGCCACCCTAGACCAAATTGTACAGCCTCAGGAAACCATGGCCTGTTTGCCTCAAAATATTTTGGTTTTCTTTTAATTTTCCCTATGCAAGTTGCACGTCTTACCCAGCGATAGAAAGTCTTTTTGTTGGTGTTGTGGAGCCAGTTGTGAATGTTATTAGTTCACACAATGATTTCTTCATAGAGGTGGTTTTGTGTGTGCTCTGGTAAGAAGTTTGTTCTGAAGTTAGTCTTGGGTGATATAAAGCTGAATGACCATCAATAAAATAGTACGTGTAGTTACAATTTGCCAATGTTTGCTTTATCAGAGGGCTGAGTCTGAGGAATATTTACTTGAATATAGAGTTTTCATGTAATTTTCAAGCCTTTCAAAACTGATGATGAACATTGGTTTTGTGTACATGGGGTTTCATACATGCTTAAAGAATAAAGTGTTAGTGGGAACACTAATATTGGGGGTTCTGCTTGTATTACCTGGGGTTGCTTCTAGTCGGGTATATTGAAAACAGTTAGGAATAGTAAATGCTTATTAAGGTGGATTTTTGAATGTATTTTCAGATAGTTCTGAGGACTTGGATTTTCAAGCAAGACCTCTGTTGTCAGACAACGTAGCAAAGCATAAAATAGGTAAGATAATTTTAAAGTATCTTAATATAAGCATGTAAATGCAAATGCATTTGCAACTTGATGTAATCTTTGAAGGAGACACAGGATGGGTGTGTGTTCTAATAAGTATTTATAGCTGTCTTGTTAGTTCTTCAGGGTGCTGTTACCCTGCTCAAATCTTTGTTACTTTAAAAAAATTCTATTGTTTTTTCTTTATTACTGTATCCAACAATTACCTTTGTAACTGTCCTGTGTCCATTTTTCACTTAAGCCGTGTCCTGATTCAATATTACAGTTGAGTGAGAACAGTTAAGAGTTTGAAGGAGTTTTACATGAAGTAACTGAGGGGGGCAAATAACCTGCCTTCTGCAGTGATCTGAGTCCAGATAGGATGGAACAATGGGAGTGCAGTCGATTCTTGTCCCATACTAGTCTAGTTTATTGGGTTTTATTGCCTTTGCTATTATTTTCTGCATATACTATAGTTGTGTGCCTTCACAAATTATTTCAGCAAGGTTTGTTTATTTACCATTTTTATTTTTAGCATTTAAATATTCTTGACTTATTTGCTCTCGGCTCTTGATGGGCTTTTATTCTTTCTTACAAACACTAAAATATTTAATTTACTGTGTTCATATATAACAGCTTAGGAAAACTGAAAGCTGAGACTGTGTAAGTGTGAAGATAAATATCTGAGAAATGTTGGAAATGGGTGGGGTTCCTGTTGGAAAAGTGCTGCTCTTCTGAACCTTGGAAATGAGACTTAAGAGAAGCAGGGACTTCTTAGAAAGTCTGTTAGTCTCCTCTTGCCATATCCAAAGCAGTGCCCTTTTACTGCTGCTAATAAAATCCCTCAGATTTATGCAGGTTTCGTAGCCTTCATCGAGAGGTTTGTCTTTACAGTTGTGCCACGCTTGCTGCCTCTTGTACTTGAGGCCCTAATATCAGTATCTGAGTGATTCACTGAGATATGTAGAATGAAATCTAATGTAAAGTCATCGTGGTGCCTGCTTAAGAAAAAGGACAGTGAAATAGTGATGTATGCAAAAGGCTTTTGACAGCACTCGATTCCCTTTTCACATCACGATAGTAACGTGATATAAATACCATCTGGGAAGTGCTGACCACCTGATACAGGACAACAGTAATGGATAATTAATGTTTTTCATTTCTGAATTTTCCTTTTATACCTAATGTGAATGATTTCATCCTTTCAATTAGTGATGCCTACCAACACACCTAATGTTCGTCGGACAAAAAGGGTACGAGTAAGACCTCTGGAATATTGGCGAGGCGAGCGCATAAACTATACGATGAGTTCTTCAGGTATTAATTCCAAAATACCTATTTGCTTTCTCCTGATAGGGCAGTAAAGAGAAGTCTGTGAGTTGATCTTGTGCCATGAAAGCTTTGAGAGGCTTAGTGTTTGGTAATTTCTTTCAGAAGGACATTATTCACGGTCTGCAACTATTTAGTCATCTCTCCATGTAGTCTTTTTCTCTCCTGATACTCCTGTGTCTGCTAGAAATGGTATCAGTAGAGCATGTTAAGTACCCTTGCCCTAACTGTTTAGGGAAGATCAACACAGTTTCTCTGCACTGGTAGGTTTATTACATCAAAGGTTCTGTATGATACTAGAAAAAGAGACAAGCTACTGGATCATTCTTTGGAGCATTTCTCTTTGTGTGGGGGTTGGTCTCCAGAGCAAATATTATAATATTTTATCCACTCTTCCTGCTCAGTTCCCTAAGTGATAGAATATATCTTGTTCTCAGGGATTTTTTTTATGACAATTCAGCCTAATTTGGTCCTTTCCTAATTAATTAGCCTCCTTGGAAATAGTATTTCTTTGTGTCCCTAAAATGGATGTTTTGTCTTAAAAAATTGACTCTCGTGTCCTGGCTTTCTGAAATGTTCTTTGACTGAAATAGAATTGAATTATTTTTTTTAAAGTCTCAAGTTGCTTTGCACTCCAAAATGCTTGATGTTGAAAAGCATTTTGGTTTGTTCTGGCTATCTAAAGAGTTCAGCATCAAGGAAATATATTCTCAACCAAAATGCTCATTGGTTGTGCAAGTCTCTGTTCTTGTAAAATTACTACAGGTTAGGAACTTTTGTTTAACTTACCTTTTTTTTTTTTTTTTTTTTTCCCCCCCAGGAGGTCTTGTGATTAGTGGAATAGTGTGTCCAGAAACAAAATCTCCCAGGAAGATTAAACAGAGGAGGGATGGTCACAAGCAGAAAATAGATGAAACAAGTATGAACACAGACTGTTTTCTCTTTTGATACTTAAAAATAATCTGTAATCAAATAATAGAATTGTAGAACAGTTTGGGTTGGAAGGGACTTTAAAGATCATCCAGTTCCAACCCCCCTGCCATGGGTAGGGACACCTCCCACTAGAGCAGGCTGCTCAGAGCCTCATCCAGCCTGGGGATGAGGTGTCCACAGCCCCTCTGGGCAGCCCATTCCAGTGTCTCACCACCCTCACAGTGAAGATCTTCCTTGACATCTAATCTAACTCCACCTTCTCAGTTTAAAGCTGTTACCCCTTGTCCTGTCACTACATGCCCTTGTAAAAAGTACATCTTCAGCTTCCATACTTTATTGCTGTAAAATTTTTCTGCTGTAAAATCTTGGTTCTCTCTCTGGGTGAGAGAGAATTTTATAATGAAATCTGTTAATGTGATATGATGTGGAAAAAACAATTCTCATAGTCTCCATCACAATGATGCATGATCTCACTGTAAAAGCTGACTTCTTAGAAGGGGATACAGAACGTATCCAGAAGTGCTGTGGTGCCTTTAAAGTAGGGGTTGAAGCAAATGAGCTGTATTTTTGCCCTTGTTTAGCTCGTTGATTAAAGATGCTTGTGTGTTTCATTTCATAACGCACAGTTAAGGTATAAAAACTTCTGGTCATTTTACCCACACCTGTAATACCACAGGCAGCATGTGATGTAATATCACGTATCTGAAAAGGCAGCATGTGATGTCAGTAGAGTTTTAAGCTATTGTAGGTTAAATACAAACCAGTTACAAAGCAGGTGAAGAGAGACCTTTAAGAACAGTGCATAAAATGGTTAAAAGTGGACAACAAATCTGTGTTTAAACAAACAGGAACAGGAAGTTTTGCTGGAGCCTCTATTTGTCATCTGGTAGATGACAAATACGTAGATAGTGCTCAGAAGAGGGAGATAGAGTCAAAGTTCAAAAGCCAAACTATTTTTGCTGTGCTCTCTGTGGAAGATGTTTTGATGCTAAAGAACCTTTCTTTATGGGGACACTCTAGAGCTTTTGTCTGAGACTGAGACATGGAAGTTACAGAACAAATAAAACAAATGCTAACAAACATGGGAAAAGCCATATGGTCCTGACAGTTCTGAACCAAATCAGAGCTGAAATAATCCAGTTACTCTTTGCCTGTTGCCTAATAAACATTCATCCTGAGAGATAATCTTTCACTACCTTGAATTTTAAGTGATGTACATAAGGACCTTTAGCTGAGTTGAATTTCTAGGACAAATTCTTAAATTTTAATTGACATGATAAAAACTCTGTGGCTATAGCTATAGAGCTACATCAGTTGCTGCTGCTTTTTATAAAGAGATGGTTATGTTGGAACAAAGGTGTTTCAGACACGGTAGCTTTCTTCCTACTCCTGATTGTCTTGGCATAGGAGTATTTAAGCAGCCATGTGTGCCTTTAATGTGCTATAGCTTACCTTTAACATCCTTGTTCTGACTGCATTTAAAGAAATTTCCTGTGCACGATGGAGCTAAAATTGCCTGCTTAAGAGCTTTGGAATATTTATTCTGTTGTGAACGTTCTCTTCTCTATTGGAAAAGTGTGAGATTGTCATCGGCTCTTAGGCTATTTCCTTCTCTGGAAAAATCCTTTTTATTATAAATAGTTCTCTGATTTACAACTTACAGTGAGATTCCTTTGAGAAAAGGAAAAGTGAACATGTACTTATTATTTTGAACACTTTATCTTTTAAGTCCCCTGATACCCATCTGCAGTAGGTAAAAGGAAAAAACCCACGTTCTTCATACTTCATCATGTATTTTATACCCTTTCTTAACACCCTCTCAGCATCTGTTGTTAGAAAAGCACTTCTCTTAAATCACGGACACTTTTGAGTAAATACCACCATGAATAGCATTGGATAAATAGTTGGCATTCCCCTGGCAAATGCTAAAGAATTTAGAGACCCTTCATCTATTACCCACAGAAGTAATTCCAATGAAAATTACATTTTCAAAGAATTGTTCTGGATGGTTTCCTTTTATTTGAAGGGAAGTGTATTCAGTCTGTTTAGTCACTTAATAAAAGAAATGGAAGTACTTAGGTGTGAAATCTAAAATTATGGAAAAGTTGTGGTTAAATAATTAAGCTTTTAATATGTAGAGTGAATATTTATCTAATTTTATTATGTTTGATGGGGGTATTTTTGTCTCCCTAGGAAGTGAAATACCTGCAGACTTGGATCACATGCTTGCTGATGCATCTAAGCCAACCATTGTACTGGACCCCCTAACAAATAAGGAGGTACTTCTAAGTGAGTTGAGGGGCTGGGACCCAGGGTCTTTCTGAATTATGTAGTAAGTACAGACTGATAGCAAAAAGAAATGGTTCATGCCATGTTGGGCAAAGAAAGGTGAGCTGTTTATATATTTATTGTTCTTCTGGAGAAAACTCTGAGGGAGACACAAAAAGTTTCTTGATTTTTCAGATAATATTGAGTATTTACAAACAGTATGTAATGCATCTGATTTAGTAAGTAGGTACTGAGCAACTAGCAAAACTAATTATATGTTAAGATTAATGTTTTTCTCCTGGACTTTTTTTGTAGAATGTATTAACACTGACGTCAGGCACAAATGCTTCTTCAAAGATGAAGCAGTAGAAATATATAAAAGTTTGAATACATCTGCTTTTGCCACTGGTAGATTGATTTTGAAACCGTTTAAAGAAAAGGGACGTCAGTTTGTGCACATGGACACAATAGTGAGTATGCTTCTTTCTTTCTTTTATAAAATGGACTGTGTAAACAGAAAATCTTAGAATGGTTAGAAGTAGCATCTGAAGTTGACAGATTTTTCAGGGTTTTTTTTTTCCCCCCCTATGATGCAAACTAATACAGGAAACATTAATGAATCATTTCGCATGTGAAATCAGCTATAACCAAAGAAAACTTGCTAGTGGCTCTTTTCTTCACATTAAATGCATATGTCCATGTACACTTAATACTTGGATCTTGCAGGGAAGGTAGAAGTATCAAATAAAATTGGCCTCCACCCCCCTTTTTAAGTTGTGCATCTTATTTTTCAGCAGGGTGGGAAAAAGGGATCACAGCTCTGACAGCTTATTTGTTCTTTGATCTTTGTTACAACATATATAGAATCACAGAACCATAGAATAGTTCGGGTTGGAGGAGACCTTTAAAGGTCATCAGGTCCAATCCCTCTGCAAGAAGTAGGAACATCTGCAACTAGATCAAGTTGCTCAGAGCCCTGTCCAATCTGACTGTGAGTGTTTCTGGGAATGGGGCATTGAACGCCTCTCCAGGCAACCTGTGCCAGTGTTTCAGCACCCCCGTAAAAAATGTCTTCCTTGTATCTAGTCTAAATCCATCTTTTAGTTCAAAAACATCATCCTTTGCCCTGTTGCTACAGGCCCTGCTAAAAAGTCTGTTGCCATCTTTCTGACAGGCCCCTTGAAGTACAGAGAGGCCACAGTAAGGTCTCCCCAGAGCCTTCTCTTTTCCAGGCTGAACAATCCCAACTCTCTCAGCCTGGCCTCATAGGAGCGGTGCTTCAGCCCTCTGATCACCTTTTTGGTCCTCCTGTGGACATGCTGGTCCATGTCTTTCCTGTGCTGGGGACTTCAGAGCTGGACACAGTGCTCTGGGGGAGCCCAGCTGAGCGGCAGAATCACCTCATTCGACCTGCTGACCATGCTTCTTTTGATGTAGCTCAGGATATGGTTGGCCTTCTAGGCTGCAAGCACAAATTGCTGTCTCATCTCCATCTTTTTATCCACTAGTACCCCTGAGTCCTCCTCAACAGGGCTGCTTTCAATCCCTCCATTTCCCACCCTATACTGATGCCCTGACCCAGGTGCAGGACCTTGCACTTGGCCTTGTTGACCCTCACGAGGTTCCCAAAGGCCCACTTCTCAGGTTTGTCCAGGTCCCTCTGGATGCATCCTGTCTCTCGGGCATGTCAACCACACCACTCAGCTTAGTGTTGTAGCAAACTTGCTGAGGGTGCACTCAATTCCACTCTCTATGTCACTGATGAATATATTAAACTGTACTGGTCCCAGTACAGACCACTGAGGGACACCACTTATCACTGATCTCCATCTGGACATTGAGCCATTGACCACCACATTCTGGGTGTGACCATCCAGCCTATTCCTCATCCGCTGAATAACTGTTCATCCAGCCAATCCATATTTATCCAGTTTAGAGAGAAGGATCTCATGGGGAACCATGTCAAAGGCTTTACACAAGTCCAGATAGACGCTGTCTGCAGTATTTCCCTTGGCCACTGATGTGGCCACTGATGTAGTTGTTTGTATGCAGAACCAGAGAGTATGTTTTCTTGCATAGCTTTCTTATGTGTTTGCAAAGGAAACATTGCTAATCTCAGAACCCTTTGACTTCCATTAAGGCTTTCCACATTATCCACGGCAAAATTATTTTTACCTTACATGAGACATCGTATTTCCTGACTACAGGGAGCTGCTTCTATGTTCCAGCAGGTAAGTATATGTGATTAAAACCAAATCTGTTGGAGATAGGTGAGAGTGAATTAGCATAGTAGGAAGCAAAACCAAGCTGAACGATGGGAGGAGATAACTTTGAGTAGAGGTACAGGGTTATAAAGAAAGAAATGTGACCCAACACTGGAGGTAGTTTGATGACCCAACCTTTGAATGCAGTGATACAAACACTGCTTGTTTATTGGACCTGGCCTTGAAGTATTTTGTGGCACTACCAAGTTCTGAGAGTTAATTTCTCTTGCTATTCTGGTGCAGTCCCTAGCTATAATGCTGGGGAAACTTCACAGGCAGCCAGTGGTACTGGTACAATTGTTTTGGTTACCATCTGTTTTTTTTTTTCCTATGTAAAATTATGAAAATCCATTTGATCAGTCCCCTGTATTTTATGCTTTGTGCTTGATAGAAAGAAGATGTAGAGTGTCTTGTTGAATGGGTCATAATTTCATTTGGGTTGTTGAGAATTTAGACACCTGATTTTGCCCTTCTGAGATAAAAGTGGAGAGTTTGTAGTAGTTGTAAAGCAGGTTGCTTATGAAGCTGGAGAGAGCTTTTGTACAGTTTTATTGTGCAAAGTCTGTTAGAAAATGACAGACTGCTACTTGTTCTTCCATTAACTTTTCACCACGACATCCTGATTGAACAATCATTGTCCAGTTAATGCTTGATGCCTTGAAGCTTTTTTGCTTGTTTTAATAAGTTTAGGTGTCTGCAGAGACAGTTTTGTAGTTTGCTTTTTGGGAAAGCAGATTATTCCAACTACTGAAAATTCCATATGGCCACGAGGATCTGTACTTTTCCATTCTTCCCTGCTTCTAGGTGGCCTGTCTGATTATGCCTGGATGGGCTGGTGGTTGTGGCAGATGACCTCTTTGCAGTTCATTGAGTGTGGCTGTATGAGAATGTCAGGGTGTTTGTTCCTTCCCAGGCACAAACAGTCAGTGCCTTTTAAATGCTTCTATATTTGTGGTCATGTTAGTATGGAAATCCCAAGTGAAGATCTGCAGATAAGTTTCCATGTGCAGTTTTTATTGAGTTTTTTCTACAGGAATAAATTCAATTCCGTCACTTTAAAGTTGTTGGTTTGGTTTTTTTTCTTGTGGGTTTTGAGAGCTGAGAGCTCAAGCCTGTTACATTCTTTTCAGTAAAAATCTCAGTGAAGATGTGCTTTATTCTAACCACAGGCTAAAATGAATTGCAGTAGCTGTGTTCCTTGTTAGCTCTTGGAAATGCAATGAATGTGTTTGTAAGAGTGACATTCTAGATTAGGGGCTAAAATTACTTCTGTTAAAATACATGAAAAAAAAATACTTGCCTGATGACAGGATAGGACTTCAAAAATTCCTGGTGACTTCTAAAAAAAACTTTCTCTGTTTTTATTTGTAGGAAATGAATATAACATACGTAATATCCTGGATGAAGAAAGTGTTCTTTTCTTCACACAGCTCAAAGTCAACTGAAACTCTTTCTGCAGAAAAGTTTGCTGAAAGGCTTTTCAAGCTTTTGTATGTTTTGTAAGTTTGTACAAAGTTTGTAAATTGTAGCTTCTTTTATGTTCTTTTTACATAAAAAAGTGTTTGAGTGTGCCCAGCTGAACATTCCAAATTAATACAGAGCAGCTGAAATCAACAGAAGGAGAGCTGAGAACAAAACCAAAAGACCATCAGTAGTTTGCTCTCAAAATGAAATGACATACTGAAGGGCCTCGCTCTGCATCAAGTTACTGCTCTTGTGTCGTCGAAAGACAGAAAGATACGTGTATAAAGTATTTGGGTAAAGAACATTGGTGTTCCAAGTTGTATTTATATGTCTAATCTCCCTAAAGATGCTTAGCATTTGAAAAATTTTTGACATCTTCAGCAAACATCTGGTAGTTTTAACGTCTGCCTGGCACAAACTGCTTAGAATAATCTCTGTTTAGATGTAGGACCATACTATTTGCATTCCAGTAATTATTGTCTAGGAGAGGGGCTGATGAAATGATTGTGTGCTGGGGTCCAGCCTTCTTCCAATATGTTAATGACAGTTTCTTCCTCATCTGGCAGATGTATGATTAGTGCCTCAAATTTGGATTGTAAAATGGGAGCTTTTAAGTCGGAGTTTATTGGTTGTATCTTCTGTAGGAAGCTATGGCTTGATTAGCTCTGAACATTGTGACTATTTTGCGTCGGTCTATTTGGCCAAATACACTTCCAAATATATATATATATTGCCAAATATATAACTTTAATATCTCCTTTTGTTTTGCTTGCTGTGTTCCTGGATAATAATGAGGACCTTTGGGAAAACCTTAATTATACTGTACACTCCAGAAGCCAAGTCTAGACAGCAGATGGTATCCATAGCATTTGTCTCCCAAGCTCTTCAAGGTTTCTTCTGCCTGAAGATAAGGATAAACTGCAGCTATTCTGGTAGGCTGCTTTCTCTCCATGGTCACTGCTCTTTTAGAAGAAAAGGGGATAAGGAAAATTTAATTTGAATTGTAAACTTGAAGGACTTGAGGATTGAGTATTGACCTTGTAAACAGCCTTAGACATGACCTTTATGCTAAATGTGGAGTATACATTAAAGTAGGAAAGATGAATTGGCTTTAGTGCTTCCCTGAAGCTTTCAGCTGCCAGCTTTTATCCTGTGAAAGGGCTTGGACACAAAGATTACCGTGACTCTGTGAAAGACCATTAAGATTGGGGAATTTTAGATCATTTTCTCTTTTTTTATCATTATCTTTCAAACAGTATTTCCTGTGATTAGTGCATATACAGACCGAGAGTGAAAATAAGTAGTAGAAATTACGTTGCATCTTTGCATTCATGGTTAGGTCATGCTTAAATATGAGAAGATGAAGCAGTGAAGCAGAGGAGCATGTCTATTGCCATTTAGCTCTGCCTGTCATCCTAAGAACTAGTTGCTGTCAAAGTTCAGACTGTACAGAAAGACCTTTTTTTTTTTTCCTTTTCTTCCCCAGCCTCAACTTTACAAGCAGTTTGAGTTAAAATAAAAAGTCATTTAGTTACAGGTGATAATAATTTGATGTTGGCACCTTTTCTACATTTTTGGCTTGAATTGGTCTCTTCAAGGTCAGCAAGATTCAAATATTGCCCCTTCTGTGTTGGAGCCATACCAACTGCCAGATGGGCACACACTCTGTTTCCACTGCTTGAGGGGATCCCATTCACTAAAACATTTAGTTTGTAAGTCTCGCAACATCTCGGGCCTGCAGAGGTCTGGAAATTTGCCACTTGTAAAACATTACAGGGCCAACATTAGACCAAAGATCCTCTGCTCCTCGCCCATGCGTGTGTCCCAGTAGTCAGGGCATGGACATGATGGTCTCTGAGCCCCAACAGCTCATTGATTCCAGCCAAAAGAACAAGACCACTTTTCAGTTGTCTTAAAGACCAGGGATTCAGGAGACAGACACTGCAGATTTTCTACTGCATTACCTGCAGACTGGGTAGCAGAAGGATACTTGTTAAGGGGTTGGTGAAGTCGTATGGACCATGTTGGTCACGGCTCTAAAGGAAGGTGTGGATAGATGTTGTGATCAAACTCAAGGCAGCCTGCTGCTTTCCAGCATCGTGTTCTAGTTTGGTGGGCTCCAAGGAGAATTCATACATTGCCCTTCTTGTACCAGGCACTGCTGTGTCTTCCCCCACTTCATTATACTGCAGCTTGGCAGCAAGGTTTTGAGTGCATTTTCTTTTGGGTGATGAGTAAATCACAAGAATTACATCCTTCAGGATGTTTTCTTAAGCAGCAGTAGTGTGTGCAGACCTTTTCTTGACCCAGGCTGGAAAGTGGCAGATGTTCAAGCGCAGGTTCAATGTCAGCATGCCACAAATAGCTGTTTTCTTAATACTGTGGCTGGAAGTGTCATTGGAATAGGGTGGCTTTGCTAAAACTTTTTAGGCTGGATGGTTTTGTTGCTTTCTGTCTAGTCGGTTTCTTGGGAGAAATGTCCTGTATAGTTTGCAGAGAACATTTTGTAGCTGGACTATATCTTAAAATTATTATTTTGGTTTTTTTCCAAGTAGCAAAGCCATTTGTGTCAGGAAGCAGAGTGATGTATGTAGGGTGTTGCTGTAGTTTAGCAACAATTCCACCATTTGACACTAGATGGGGCTTCGAGAACAGCTGTTTGTTCGCATCTCTATTCGAAAGGGTTAGGGTTTTGAAAGGGAGGAGAAAGACTGCTCAGTTAGAGAGAAATTCAGCTGAATTCTGTCGCAAGGAGATGTATATCAGTTTCCACTAACATTGTGACTTGCCACGGAACCTCAGTTCAGTTAGCACGTGTATTGTACCAGTTGCAACCACTTGTTCAAAGTTGTTTTTTAAAACATTACTGCACAGTACTAAAAAGAGATGGTTTACTGTTAGTCTGAATTGCATTTGAATTTTGTTTCTTCAGCTGGACCATTGTAAAAAGCTTGCTGCCATGTCATTAGCCTGAATGCAGCATGAGGCTGTGCAGGAGAATGTTCTGGGTTCCAGGACTCTATGGGTGTGCAGTTCTGCAGTGTGGCAAACAAGTGTGGTCATCAGAAGAAACAGCTGATATTTCACCTCTACCTGATCTTGATTTGGCTCCTGTTTCCTACACTTTTATGTACATGAGGCTACTAGTAGTTGTGGGTAACCTTTGGTAGTCTTATTTTTTCCCCATTACCAAATGGGATATTGCAAAGGACGAGAAATGCCTTCTCTGAAATGTGACAAATTAGCATTCTTCTTTCATGTGATTATCAGTGTATTTTCCACTCTCTTGAATAATCTAACTTCCACTGACTGCTGGGATGGTTCCAAACAGGTCTGTGGCAAAATGCTGAAGTAATAGCCCATACAGAGCATGTTGTGATCTGGAGCTTAAATGGATATTTTTAGGGTTTCTATAATGTTATTTGCCTGTTGTAATGTTATTTGCCTGTAGCACTGAAAACAGTTTTTAAATTATTTCCTAGCCTGTAATGGCTTATAGATTGAGCTCAGGTGGCCCAACTTTTTGCTTACCCTAGAGTACAGAATATGACCTCTAATAGTAGTAGAGATCTGAGCCAGGTTTGAGCCAAGCTAGGCCTAGGTCAGTTAGCCAGCGCTACCTCCGGTGGAGTGACGTTGGGATCGTCGTGAAAGGGACGCGGCCGCTTCTGTTGCCTGTGTGGTACACATGCTGTTCCTGGAGTGTACCACTGGGTTAGCCATTAATTCATTGTTTTCTGTCTTTGAGAGAGCTGGAAACAAAAGCTGAGTCACATATTTCATCAGGTACGTGTGTTCTGTGGTAGGGATTGTAACAGCTAGAGGTTTATTTTAAGGAGCTTTAAGTTCCCTTTAAAAAAAAAAAAAAAAAACAAACCAAAACAAACAACCAAAAAAACCAACAAACTTTATTGTTTAGTAGGTTCTTTTGAAAATCTATCTTTATGTAGTTTCATTTGGTTAGAAAGCTCTTCCTGCTTTACTAAACAAAGATTTTTTTTTTGCAGTTTAAAGCAGCAGAAGAATGGTTGCAAAACTATCAGTTGTGTCCACATCCGTATTTGTACAAATTTGTAAACATAAAATAGCAGAATATGAACTGAGTAATTCCAGAAAAATGCCAATAAAACAAACTGCTGAGGCTCATATGGAGTTTCTTCCTTTTTCAAGTACACAGCCAAACAGGTTATCTGCAACTGATTTGAAATTAACATTTGGGGAATGCAGTAAACCCAGAGAGCTCTTTCCTCACTTCAGGCATTTCAGCATGCGGGAGGGTTTCTTACATGTATAGACTCAATTGCATGATGTCTTTTGTAATACAGGATTTACTTTTAAGTGGTGATTGATTGCAGTAATACATCTCACCAAAGAGTATGGAACATGCCCCTTAATGGTATTGACAGCTGTTGTAACCAAATATCTTGGTCTTTCCAGGCTGGTACATTTCCTTTTCAGAATATCCTATCACTTCACGGATGTTCACAAATGTAATCAGAAGAGCTCACGAAGCCAAACGTTTCTCAGGTTGCATGGAAAAGCTTCGTTTAAGATTTGACAACCAAAGTGATTCCTATGGTCCAGTTCGAGGATGGAAACAATAGTTGATCATCATTCAAAACAGGTGGCTACAGATTATTAGGGAATGAATATGTTAAAAGGAGCATCCACAGAGCTGCTCTGTCTTCTTAAGCCCACCCACAGAGCTCCTGTTCTGGTTGGGTTCATTGGGTTCATTTAAACTCCTGTGCTCAAGCAAAGGCACACACAAAATGTTGTAAAACCACATTTGCACTTCTGCAGTTGTTTCTTGTTTGGAGCAAAAGAGGGGCAATAATTGAAACAAGGAGCCTCGGGAACTGCAGTGTTTACTTTTCTCAGTCTGCCTGTTCAGCTGAGATACAAATGTAAAAGTGGTCACAGAAAAACACGTTAATGTCCCAAGTAAGGGGTTTTCTTTATTTCTCTCTGCAGCTGGATAGGCGAGGACTTTTAAATTTGAAAAGAAGAATTGCGATACACTTGACAACTGTTTAGGAAGTTTATAACGTGGGTGGAATGGCTGTTAACACATTATTTTATTTAGCTTATTACATTTTTTTCATGATCGTGGTGTTTGAAGTTGCCTTGTCCTGTGTTTTCAGTCACAGCAGCTGAAATGAGAATTGATCAAGATGGCAGATGCACGGTAACGCTGTGTGGGTGTCTTCTGGAATCAACGTGCCAGGAAGAGGGAGAGAAAAGGAGTGATACAAGAGGTGTAAACATAATGAAGAGCTATAGTAGTGTCCAGAGGTGGTGTAAACTGGCTTGTCTAGGTTGTGCAAAGGGTTCTCAGTGAAATTCGGTAATTTTTGGACAAGCAGAACGTGACTCTTACAATTGGTAAGGGAAATCTCTCTGGTGTCAGTGCCGTGAGAACACGGCTGTCAGTGCTGGTAGCCTACACTCTTGGTGTGGGATTCTAGCAGCGCTATGATCACTTGTGTTTAAGAGCATTAAGTCATCTTATCTAAAACTGCAGGATTCAGCTAATGAACACGATGTATAATCCACTGAACAAGAGACCTGAACTTACTGAATTTTACCCTTTCTTTATGTTATCACTTTTGTGTTCTAGTACAGAGAGGGTGATTACAAGAAATGAAAGTTAATTACCAAAAAGTTTTTTTCAAACACAATCTGAACTTGAAATTTTATTGCTGACAAAAAAGGGGCTCCCCATGGATGCAGTAGCCCATACACTGAAGAAACGAAGCACTTCTCCTATATTTCAGTTAGTGCCAAGTCAGCTCTGAGGCTAATTAATCAAAACAAATTTACAATTAAGCCCAGGAAGGAAGACTAATTAAGTAGCCAGTTAAGAAAAATTGCTGAAGGAGGGAGCAACCTGAAGGGGAAAGCATGAAACTCCCAGTATTGGCCCATGAAGGACAATTAAGTGATAATTGCAGAGGCCTTTTTGCATTCAGCAAATGCTCTCTGACTTTTATTATGGCTGAGTTTCTTCATATTAGCAGAAGCAGACATTTGCCTGTTGAGCAACTGAGCTTTACCGTGCACTTTTAAGGTAATTCATAGGTAAAGCACAGAGGTCGCTGCAGGAATAAATTAGAACACAGCTGCCAGACTTGAACTGTATTTTAGCAGGCGAAAAAGCCCTGCTGTGTTTTAAAGACGAGCTAATTTTATTTGCCCCTTCATTTTGTGGCATACTGCGTCCATCTTGGAATCCTGTTTAACCTTTCAAACAAATTACCTCGAGTGAATTATCTTATCAGAATTTATAACAGCTTCGTTTTGTTCAGTTGCTAACCCCACTTCAGTTCACAGAAATCATTACCTTGTCATGAAATGGCTTTTGTTGCTTACATCCTGCACCCACGCTGCGTGGTGTACTGGTGTTTCTTGATGGGGGGGAAAGAGGGGGAGAACTAAAATAGTGATCTTGGTTTTACTGAAAACAATTTAGCTTCTTTTCTAAAGGACTTCTTAAGCTTGTAAAAGTCACCCAGTGAGATGCTGAGGGTTGCAAATGAGGTGCATGCTCCAGTCCTCCTGTGCCCCTCCTTGCCTATTTCCATAGAACTGTGTTGCTGATGAAGTAAAAAGCTGTCTTAGTTAATCGGACACATGCGTGGGCTAAGAATCTGCTTAAATATCCACCTTTGGGGCTTTTTTTGTGCACTTACCTGGAACTTGAATTATTTCAGAAATTGCTAAGGAGTCTCCTCGTGTATTAAAGTGCTGATAGTCATTTCCTTCAGGAAATTCCATGTGCCCGTGCTGCCAGTGCGATGCAGTGTCCTGTTAGGCACGTTAACAGTTGTCTCCTTGAAGTGTCTGTTATAGGTGTGCTTTTGTCTCTTTGTTGGGTTTTTTTTTTCCCCTCCTGCTTCCCCTTGGAGCAAGCTGTGGGGTGAGGTATTCACCTACCTTTTTTCAGCTCAGCTGCTTTATCAAATTTCAATCCCTTACCAAAAGTTTCTTTTTTTTTCTTTGTGCCACTTGCAAAGATTATATCATTTTTCTGGCTCGGTTCCAGGTATTTGAATTATTTCAGAGGTGCGCCTGAAAGTTCCTTTGCTACCTGCCCTTCAAGCTTTGTACCAGCCCTGGCAAAGCTCCCAGTTTTCTCGCTCAGAGAAGCGATGCAAAGCTGCCTTTGGTCTCCGTTCTCTGCAAGTGCAGTTTTAATCTACAAGAAGGTTGGATTATGATGTCACTGGCAAGGTGTTTGTTATTGTCATCATCTGTAGTTTTCCAGAGTGCAGAAGCAGAGCTGAGACTGCTCCAGGCCTGCACGGTTGCCCTTGTGCCTCATTCATCTGTTGGGGCTGGCTCCTCAGCGTCGAAAGAATCCGTCCCAGCGCCATTCCCCCTGACCAGACTGAGTGTATCATTGTGCTACTTGTAGCACGAATTCAACGTGCTGGTGGCTTCCTCTGCCTTGGCACAGTCTTGCCGTGGCTCTGCCATCGCTCGGGCACCACGCCACAGCCTGGTTTTGTATTGGCAGGGTAGTCCAGGTGTTCGCCTGCTGATAGAGCTTCGTTCGTCGCCAGTGGGAACTGAATCACTCTCATACATTTCTCTTGGAGGCAGAGTGGAGACCTGACCAAGCTCATTTGACATGTCCTTCCATGCAGAACAGCTCAGTCTGTGCAGTTCTGAACCTGCCATCTCCATCCTACCCTACTTCTCGCCTGTGGGCAGGTGTGTGTGTTTGCAAAGTGCATTAGAGTGTTAGTGTACACACTTGACATCCTCATTCATAGCACTGTGGTTGCTGTGGAGAGGTCAAGAAGTACAGAAGGATCAGGAGACAAAAGCTCCTATGTGGGGAAAGAGAGTTTATCTGAATGCAGGGCCACCAGTCCTAGGTGGTCCTGCTTGAGCAGGAGGGTTGGACCAGGAGACTTCCAGAGTCTTCCAACTTCAAACGTTCTGTGAAATCAGAAACTCCCGTGTTATGGAAGCTGCTCTTCTAGAGTTCATGTTTGTGTCAGGAGGACCTTATGCCATACACCTCAAGTGGAGAACCTTTTCCATGTCACACAGCAGGCCGTGAATATGCCAGCTGGGAAGAGCATGGGGTGTGCCAGAGCACTTTCCCCCTGGTGACCGACCACTCTTTTCCCTTTCTCTATTGTAAAAGATGAAATGTGCACGCTAAGTTGTGTTACAACCACCAGCTGTAAGTTTCCCCATCCGATCTTTGCTCGGAGATGTCCCTCTGAGGACAACACATCTGTGGGTTTGATGAGATTGATTGGTGTTGGGGAATTAGCTAAAGCTTTTCTGCATATATACCCCAGAACATTTTGGTATGAGGTATTGTGATAGTAGACTGTTATTTTCACTTGCAAGTCTTAACAGCAGTTTTCCTTCTGTATGTGGGATTTAAAACAGCTTGAAAATCTGCCATCTTGTGCAGTCCAGGCCGTCAAGGGGCTGCTTCTTCCGTGTAGCTCTACATCTGGAGTAACAGTTCTCAGCCGTTACTTGATGTGGTGAGTTGTATCAGACGTTATCCTCTCAGCTGGCAACAGTTTCCTGGGCTTTTCTCTACTATCAGCATCTTCGTGTGGCCTTTGGGACTGTAAATCATAGCTTGTGGACTCTTTGTCTAAATGTGAGTTTAAGTGATTTAAAATACAAGATTTTTTATAAAAATGCCATGAAACTCAAACACACATTAACTACTGAGCCTCTTGGTCCTGCACATCCCATGTTAGAGATAGTTGTGATTTAGAGCCAGTTGGCTGCAAAGCACCACAGGGCCTCTCGCTAGCTCAGGATACCCTACCACCACCACCACCCCCGGTGGGATGGGAAGAGAATCAGAAAAAAAACGGCAAAACCCGGTGGATTGAGATAAGGAGAGTTTAATGGAACAACTCAAAGTGAGAAGAAACACCAGCAACAGTAATACTAATGAAGTAATACATAACATGAGTGATGTAGGACACAACTGCTCGCTGCCCAGCCCACCACCCCCAGGCTACTCCCTTACCACTGAGCATGACATCGCTAGGCTGGGGCGGTTGTCTATCCTGGCTCTAGCCCCTCCCAGCTTTTGGTGAAAATTAACCCTATCCTACTTGAACCCAGGCCAAGGTAGAACCAGAAAATGGGTGCAGAACAAGTGTTAGTGTCACAACCTGGTGCGGCTTTGACAACTCCAAACCTTGCACAGAGGGATGCATTTGCTAGAGAGCACTGTTAGTTAAATTAAATTAGACTAATCTGCTATTTTGAGCATAATTGAGATGATACTAATATTTTTATTGATTTGCTACTGGAGTAGGTGAGTGCTCTGCTGACCTGGCTGCTGTGACAAATTTGCAGTTGTTCCACATTACTGTCTAGTAACTCCCTAATATCATGGCACAGTAACTACATTAATTTAAACTAATTTCTATTATTTTCATAATTTAGACCAAAAGCAAAAAGCATGTTCTTGGAGCCCTCTTCCCTGTAACTGTACCTGCAAATTGAAGATCATCTGATGCAAAGGACTTCTGAAGAGCAATGTAACTACCATGCAGCTGGGAATACACCCCAGGGTTAGGGCAAGTTGTTACACTGATCTTAAAAGCTCTTTCTCAGGGTGTAAATGGTAAATACATGGTTTGTTACAAACTATTTTTTCTTTTAGATCTATAAATACCAAATTATACAAATCACTTTTTATTTATGTGATTTCTAAATCATTTAAGAATTCATTTTCTAATAGTCTATGCAGTTTTGACTTGTAAATATTTATAAACAATGTGAGTTACCTTGAGTGGTTTCAAGGATGTCACCAACAGTGAAATCTTTCAACTGTTCCATTGGAGCTGTTGAAGATCTTAAAAGGAGTTTGATAGTGAAATATTTTTCACAGAATAGAATCATAGACTGGTTTAGGTTGGAAAGGAGCCTTATGATCATTGAGTCCAACCATAAACCCAGCACTACTAAGTCCACCACTAAACCACATCCCTCAGCACCATGTCTACACGTCTCTTAAATACCTTCAGGGATGGGAACTCCTCCACTGCCCTGGGCAGCCTGTTCCAGTGCCTGACAACCCTTTTGGGGCAGAAAGTTTTCCTAATATCCAATCTAAACCTGGCCTGGCACAGCTTGAGTTTAATTTCCTCTTGTCCTACCACTTGTTACTTGGGAGAACAGACTGACCCCCCCCTCAGTACAACATCCTTTCAGGTATTTGTAGAGAGACAGAAGGTTTCCCCTCAGCCTCCTTTTCTTCAGACTAAACAACCCCAGTTTCTTCAGCCTCCCCTTGTAACACTTGTTCTTTAGGCCCCTCACCAGCTTCCTTGGCCTTCTTTGGACAAGCTCCAGCACCTCAGTGTCCTTGTAGAAAGGGGCCCAGAACTGAACACAGTATTTGAGCTGTGGCCTCACCAGTGTCAAGTTCAGGGGGACAATCAGTTCCCTAGCCCTGCTGGCCACACTAGTTCTGATCCAGGCCAGGATGCCCTTGGCCTTCTTGGCCCCCTGGGCACGCTGCTGGCTCCTGCTCAGCCGGGTGTCCACCAGCACCCCCAGGGCCTTTTCTGCCAGGCACTTTCCAGCCACTCCTCCCCAAGCCTGGAGCTGCCTGGGGTTGCTGTGACCCAAGGGCAGGACCCAGCACTCGGCCTGGTTGAACATCAGATGCCAGTACAGGTCAGCTTTGAAAAAAAACAATGTTCCTAGTTGGCAGTGGCTTTGGTTCTAATTCAAATCCCTGCTGTTCTGCCATAGTTCTACAGAAACTCCAGGTTGAAATGTTGCAGAATTCTTTGGCTTTCAGGTAAGCTATAAACAGAGCTGCCTTCTGCTGCAGTGTCCCGATCATTCCGTGCTCTTCGGATATGGGAGGGGATGACTTAAGCTCCCCTCCACATTGTCTATGAATTCTGAAGGTCTATCCATTTTACTGGAGATGGTGCTTCCCGAGAGTCACCTATTACAGCAGGTCTCACATAGTCATCAGAGTGCAATAAAATGAAAACACCTCCCATCCCTTTGGGAAAATATGGTCCATTAGGTTTTCATTTGCCCGGAGCATCAGTTTTTAATATTTTTCCCTCTCCCTTTATCTCCTGGGAATATCAATCTGCATAGACCTATTATTAATTCCACAGCAACGAGCTCATTTTCTCAAAAATCTTTACTGTGGGTAGTAAAAGTAGGTCTCCCTAGGATTTATTTAAAATCCAAATTGGACCCAAGTATACTATACATAGTGCTGGGTTGTTGTTGTGTTTCTTTTCAGTGGTGGTTGGTTGTTTTATTTTATCTTTGCCTCACCTGAACTCACTGTTTTTGTTAGCAGCTGAGAGTTGTCCAGCATTTAAAACTTGGGAGTCTGGGTAAGTATTAAATGAGTTTTTAGAGGTAAGAGGGTGAGGAAAAAGTCTCCTCCAGAGTAACAGTTTACTATGCTCTGAATGATAGTGTATTACATTATCATGGAGTGGAGAGGGACTTGGGGTACAGGCAGATGAGAAGCTGGACATGAGCCAGCACTGTGTGCATCCCCAGCAGCGTGGGCAGCAGGTCGAGGGAAAGGATTCTGCCCCTCTCTGGTGAGACCCCACCTGGAGCACTAAAGGGCTGGAGCACCTCTGCTGAGAGTTGGGGTTGTTCAGCCTGCAGAAGGGAAGGCTCTGGGGAGACCTTATCGTAGCCTTTCAGTACATAAGGGGGGGTATAAGAAAGGTGGAGACAGACTTTTTAGCGGGAGCTGTTGTGATAGCACATGGTGTAATGATTTTAAACTAAAAAAGGGCAGAATGAGACTAAATGTAAGGAAGAAATTTTTTATGATGACGGTGGTGAGACCCTGGCCCAGGTTGCCCAGAGAGGCTATAGATGCCCCAACCCTGGCAACACTCAAGGTCAGGTTGGCCAGGGCTCTGAGCAACCAGCTCACTGCAGGGGTGGTTGGACTAGACAACCTTTAAAGGTCCCTTCCAACCCGAACTGTTCTATGATCCTATGAAGTTACTTAAATGTTGCAGAGAAGGGAGCAAGGGGGATTTTCTGCTCCTGGAAGGTTCCGTAAGCTCCACTTACAATATTTGTTCCCCAAAACCATGCCCAAGCAGCACTTGTTAGCATTTTTCCAGCAAGAGCCTTCCTGAAGTGCAGGCTCGAGAACCTGCAGTTCTGATGGTTCCTGAAACCCTGTTTCAATTGCAGTATTTACCACAAACTAAAGCAGCAGAGAATCCATCTCTGTCTCTCTGCTGGCTGCCACCTCTTCTGCGTGCACGGCCACAACACCCTGAGCTGTGCTGAATGGGAAGGAGAGGGTGACGCTGCCTTCTTGCAGAGGGCCCAAAGCTGAGGTGAGTTGAGTGCTGTTCTGTCCTGGTCATCTGCTGCATAGGTTGCTTTGTAGGATCCCTCCAGCAGGACATGGATCTGGGGACTCTTTCATCATCCTGACTGTTCAGGTGGGGTCGTGCTCTCTTGTGCTCATGGTCTGACATGAGGAATCGTTACTGCTTTTCTTCACTGCAGCATTTTGGAGATGCTTTCATCCGGAACAGTCCATCACAGTTTCTTGTTAATTGGATCAAATCAATCCATTGAACAGAATCAGAGCAATAACCGCATATATCATGTACTGCATTTTAATAAGCAAGGAGATTGATAATAGATCTTTTTCTTTTACCTGCCTTAACCTGGAAGAATCAGAAGATGTGTTCTTCCTATGCCAATTAGACTCAGTCATAACTTCACAGAAGGAGGCAGTTCCAGTAAAATCTGTACGGTGACCCAATATTAACATTAAGGAAGTGAGGAGCTTCTTTGTCTTGTATCTTTGTATTGGTTCTTTTTTTGTTTTGGGGGGTGGCGTCGTGTTTTTCCACTTCCTCCAGTGATCACAGATGTACTGTTTCAAGTTTTCCATGTCACTGAAATGTCTAAAAAGTTTCAGGAGTTGTAAGAAGTAATAAGGTGCACAATTGATTGGGGTCATAACAGAAGCTGAGGCTGAATTTCTCTTGCATGTAAAAGCTTTCAACTTAAATTTTTTTATCTCAGTAGATAAAAATCAGAGTACTAGTCTTAAAAATTCTTCCAAATGGCTGGCTTTCTCTGCTGCACAGCAGGAGGAGGCAGGCTATCCAGTGTGACAGAGGTAAAGGCAAATGCTTGTACCTGGGACTTGAAAACAGCCTCAGAAGCTGCACATTTTCCAGTGGTGGTAGAAGAGATCACATTTAAAAAGTCACATTTATCACATGTCTTTGGCAGCTCAGAGTTGTTTTTTACCATGTGAGTCTCTTCTATATTTTCAGTTATCTTGAGTTAAAAGGATCCTCCTCTCCTGTAGGAAGCAACTTGGTCACACTGGTATGTGGTTTGCTGGTGCACAACCGTGACTGCTTTCAGCTGTGATTCAGCTGTTACAAAAAGAAGACCCCTTCCTCTGCAGATAAGCAGGTTTAACTTGCCTGTTAAGGATCCTGTGATTTTTATTTTGTTTTCCTTACCCAGTTCAAAACAGAAATCATCCATGTGTAACTAAAATAATATACATCCAACCACTGACAAATGTTTGCAGCCTAAGGAATTAAGACCGTAGAGTTCATGGTGTTGTGCAAAGAAAGGCAAAGGTGTGGGAAAGCTCTCCTGGCTGCCTCTCTTCACACTGGAGAAAGCTTCCTTGTGCCACAATAACCTTGCTTTGCTTCTGGTGGTGTCCCAGCTTGGTGAAGCTCTGCCACACACCAGTTGTATTGCCCTTGTATCTGCTTTCTATTGCTCTTCTGAGATCCCAGTTTGTGCAAGAGGGTGGAGAGAAGCCTACTGCCAGCTGATTGTATTTAATCTTTTTTTCTTGCCCCCTCCCCCCCTTTTTTTTTTTCTCCTTTCCTCATTAAGGAGATAAATGTAATATAACTAATCTGTAGGATTTACAGATGGGAGTTCAGCCAGCTCTTGAGGATTCATGGGCTCAAAGTCCTGTGCTTGATTATTTTACATTTATGGCCAAAAAAAAAAAAAAAAAACAACAATCAGGCTGCTTTAGGTTACTCTGCTAAATGTTGATGAAAAAAAAAAGGCACTTTGGACCTGCACTGAGCCAAGGGAACTCGAGCATGAAGTAGCCTGGTATTTACAGCCTAGAGCTTTCCTGCTGCTAGTTACACTTCTCTCTCTCACTGGGTGGTGTGAGAGAGAAGTGGTGTGTGAACTTCTGAATTGGCAGAAAATACTAATGTGGTGGCTTTTGGCATCTCTTCCCTTCTCTCCTTGAAGGTAAACAGGGAATGCAAGCAATTTGACCAGAACAAACAAGTCAGAAGACTGCACTTGGCTTTCAAAAATGTCTTTTCCAGATTTTTGTTAGGTAGCTCACATCATCTCGCTTTGAAGGGTGAATGCTGTGTTGTTTTGGCATGGGGTGTTTTTGTTTGTTTGCTTCTTTTTGGCAGTTCAGAAGAAGCAGCTTCTACTGCCATGCTTCTGCACCCTAGGCTAGCACAGAGGCTGATAAAATGAGTGCAGGAGCAAACTGACGCACAAAAAAACCCCACTCAAAATGCACTGAAAATATGTTTTGAATAAGTTTTTTCCCCAGGTTTGAGAGCGCCTGTTGCTCTTTTCCCTTTTCCTGTGTATTGAGACTCCAAGTGCCAAAGCTCTGCAGAGGATGGAAGGCACATCCTTGGAGCTGGATGCAGGGCTCTGCCTCCGCTGAACGCCCGCCAAGCGGTCTGCTCTGTGCCGAGTACGGCGCTGCCATCTGCCTTCCACCATCTCAAGGCTGCCGGGATGGATGCTGTTTCCCAGGGAGCAAACCTTGCTGCACTGCCCCGGGCTCCAGAAGGCAGGCGTTGGAGGAGGGAGGAAACAAAGCCAAGCTTGCAGAGCTGTTGGAGAGATGCACAGAGACTTCTGCTCAGACGAAGGAGGCCAGCATCTGCCAGCGATCTGCATCCCTTCTCTGCTCAGGAGGTACCTGAACAAACGTTGGTGAGCACAGTTCTGCTGGGGGCAGTGTTTGCTTTTTAGCTGGCTCGGTTTCTGAGAGCTCTGCTCTGTCCAACAGATGTTGGACAGAGCAAGATGACTAGATCTTTTACATTACCCAGTATCTCTGTGTTGAGCCTACTGCCCTCCACTCACCTTTTCAGACATTTGTTCCTCTGATACTACTTAATACTTTCTTTGATTATGGTTTGTATTTTGAATTAATTGAGGAGGGCTGTTGTCTTGTTTATATCCATGGAAACTGGAACCATGGGTTTTGAATCACTAAATTTATACCAAGGCAGAACTGCTATCACAGTTGCTGCCTGCTCCATATGGGCACGTATTTTCATTTCAGGAGCCTGTGTTTACAGAAGATAGCAACTGAACTCCTTATCTGAGTCTACTTTATAGCCAAACTGCCATGGTCTGAGTGCTACAAGGGTTAACATTCTGTGGAGCACATACAATGGCTTGGAGCTTCTAGCCCAAGTATCTACAAACTCAGTGCCTCTGCATGTGCCATTTCGTTTCTTTTATGGCAGACAGTTAAGAGTTGCACCCGAATGGGAGCATCCGTAGAAAAGAACTAATATTAAACTCAACATCTTCCCCGAATGACAGCAATATCAAGACCGTGTATGTAACTAATGCAGAGTAGCTGTCCTTTTTAATTGCATGCCTTACATTCCTTTGTCAGGTATGTATTCAAACTCTGTGTGCAGACTGGTATATTTTCCCCTATGCTCTGTAAATGAAGTTTCATGATCGCAAGACATAGCTTCTGTTTTCCACTAGAGGCCAATAAAGTGTAGGACGAGGCTGCTGCGAGGCTTTCGGCAGAAAGCCCCATCTTTTTTCCACCCCTTGCAGACCTGTTGCTCCACTGTTGTATTTCCACCTTGGGGATTATTTCTTCCTTTAGAAATGTTTCTCCCTCTAATGGAGTGGAATTCAGTTGTTCTGTCTCCCTTAGGGTGTTTTGTTTCCAAAACCTTCAAAAAGTTAAAGAACTGTCCTCTTGATTTGCACATACATGGTCCTTTCATGATTTCATTTCCTAGGTGTTAACTCTGTAGCAGTTTCCATGGAATAAAGATGACATCAAAATGACGATGGAAACTGAGTGGGTAATACCAGTGCTTTTGTCTTTTAAGAGTTTCAGAAAATTTAGTAGCCTTTAGCTACTACCTTTCTCCTGGGGATCTTCCTCCATTTTGTGGATTTATGGCATGGGATTCTAGATGAGGGGCAGGCTCCTGTCTGCTCTCTGTCATCAGTCTGCCCGAGTGCCTTTGCCTCCTCACTCCTCCGGTCGTAGCTCAGTGCTGGGTCACAGCACTGCTCCGTTGCACAGTTATTAGGTGGGTTGGGGCAGCAAAAGTCCTCAAATATGAGGATGGTGGTGCCAGCTCGGTGTCTCCCCGCCGAGCGGCTCCAGAGTAGGTCAGGCAGCAGCAGGGACAGACCTGGCGGCGAAAGGGGCCGGCAAGGAGCTCTTCTGGGGCTGCCCGGAGCCGGGAGCAGGCGGGAGAGCCGCTCCCTGTGCCGGGGCCGGCGGCTGCCGGGCGGCCGCTGAGGCGGCACCGGCCCGGGCGGAGCAGCGGCCCCGGCG
>JANIJG010006308.1:129162-142567 GCA_024611175.1 Megaceryle torquata | reverse complement strand
TTGTTTGGTTGGTTTGGTTTGGTTTTTTTCCCCTCCCTTTTAATTTTTAGTTCCCCCCCCCAGGAGAATGCTCATTTTTTCTCATCTGGAACCAGATATCTTCAAAGGTTTTGATAACATTTTGCTGGAAAACAGGCAAGCTTTCAGCTGGAGCACCCAGCTGTATCTTGAGTGATCCTCCAGGGCAAGGGCTGGGTGGCAGCACTGTCCTCCTCTCCCTGGGTGCTGGCTTCCCCTGTTCTCCTTGCTTCCCCCGGGCTCCTCTTTCCCACTTCTAGGCAATGCCAGAGAAATATGCACAGAAAGAAGTTTGTTAAAAAAAGATAAAATGTCAATAGTTTTTTTTTCTGAGCATACTTAAAAAATTTAATTAAATGGGGAAAACAAGTTTCTACCTGGAACTGTATAGTGACAATTCTGTGGCATGTGACAAATGCTTTATTTATTTATTTATTTGAACTCTATTTTCCTACCTCACGATTTTGGGTGTCAGTTCATGGCCCAGCTCTTTGCCTGGTGTTTGGAAAATGATGACTAGTCAGACTACAGAGGGAGAAGAGCATTAGCTTATTGGATGAGCTTTTAAACCAGAAATGGTAGCTGATGTTCTTCATCCTGGCTCATTCCTGTGCAGACTCAGGGTGATGCAAAACAGGGGAGGGCAGAAGCAGGGACTCTTTCTTTCTAGCAGGCAGAAAAATTAAAGGAAAAACAAAACAGTTCTAAAATGAAGAAAAAAGCAGATCAGGTGGGTTCTGGGGGAATAATCCCCCTTTGCTTTGACATTTGACTCTAGCAGGGTAGAAGACCTGAAAGCTCAAATGTAGTTTGCATGTCTGTTAATGGCAATAAGTGAGTGCTATCACCCCTCACTAAAACGAACCAGAAGGGGAAAAAAAAATAAAAATCAAGCCAGTCATTTACATCAGGCACTTGCTTGGCTCTTGAGGATGTACAATATGATTATCAAACAAATCAATAAGCTTTCAGACTTTCTGAATGTCAGCGCAGATGATTAGGTTGCGGGGATGGGTCTGAGCTCACCCCTCTCTGGCCCCAGGGAAGTCCAAAGTGCCACACTGGACTGAATGGGGTGCACCTGGCTCAGAAAGGAGATAGTTTTTATGATTCTTTTCTTCATCATTGCTGTCCCCCAAAGGACACTTCTGAAGAGAAAAAGCAGCTAGAGGTGTAGCACAGTGTGTAACCAGAGTGATGCTCTTCTCTTAGCACGGCTAGAAGTCAGCTAAGAGCCATTAGGACGCACAGGAAAATACGCTGGCTGTCCTGGATATTCCTGTGGATTTGGGGCTTGTAAGTGACAGCCCCTCACAGGCACCCTGCAAAACAGAGCTGTGCTCACCCTTGCAGCTGACTCTTGGAGGTGCTCATCATCCTCATGTAGATACTTAAGCCTGAAAGGTGGTGTAGAGAGACTCCTCAGGAGTGGCAAGACCTGATGAAAATTGATGTCTTCTTGCAGATCTGGCCTTGCTCATCTGAGGCTCCACTGCCTGGGTCCCCTGCAGCTATTCAGGCCTGTGAAAGGCCAAATCAGACAGGTTTTAGGGAGGAGAAATCTCACTCCCCCTCTCCCCCTCCCCATCCAACTGCACTGTGGTGCTGAGAGGCTTAAACACATTGAAATGCAAAGTAAAAAAAAAAGAAAAATAATACTGTAATAATGTATTTACATTACCACTGTGCTCTGGGCTTCACAACAATTTTAACTGAGTCCCCATGAGGCTGGAGTAGTTTTGACTGTGGCCGTGTTTACTTTAATATTGTAGGAGCTGTGTGTTAAGTAATTGATTTGTAGTCGCTATGGCAACTATAACCTTGTATTTTTTAATGCTGGGGTTCAAAATGTTAACCCAAATTTTTTGTTTTGCCATACAATTTGCATTCCATTTCTTTAATTTCTGGGGTGTAGATTTTTTTCCTCCTTTAGCAAGAAACACTGTTCTAACTGATGGCTTTCAGAATGTGTTTTCAAGACAAAAGGTTTTAGAGCAACCAGCTTTTCTCGCTACGATGCTGCACTCCCCAGTGCTGGTGGCAGGTTAAATACATCTCTAATCATGGCAAACTGTGAGAAATGTTAACTTGCAAATGGAGTAATTTTTATTATTGCCTTATTCTTTACTCTGAGCTGGTTCAGGTACAGCGTTGGGAAATACCAAAATAGAAATAAGTGCCCTTGATCAAACTGAACAGCAGGCTTGAAAATGAAGCTAACCACCTGGTTAGCTTCATTTGTGTTTTATTAGGACTCATTTCAGAGAGGCCTGGAGGCAGCCTCTAGATCCAGTAGCTTTATGTTCAAAAGAAGGGCCCTGCTACTGGTGTTAACAGGAGGGGTTGGGTGCTGAGTTTCATTGGAAACTGGACTTTTTCTGTCAATTAACTGACTCTGTGGGCAGTCCTGCCAGGTAAGCCCTAAGAGATGTGTAATTGTACCCTCTGGCTGCAAAAAGAAATCCTCATCCTCTGTCCTCTTCATTACACTAATCCTCCCCTCCTGCTCTTGTTGGACAAGAAGATTAACATTTGTTCTTTGCCTCTCTTTTGGAGGCTTTCTGAAATGGCCTGGCTTGCTTTTTTGTGGTTGTTGGTTGGGTTTTTTTGTTTGGTTTTTTTTTCCCTTTTCTTTCCTTCCCCTGCATCTTCTTTAGCCTTTCCTTTTTTTGTGGCCCTGGTGCTGGAGTGAGAGGTAGCCCACTTCATAGCTTTAAGAAACCACAGGAAAAAACCTGGTAGGGAACTTTAAAAAAAACATTAACAAGAACTTTCCCACTACCAATCCTGCTTTAGAATGAAGATTTCAAACTAGTTTTCCTCTCAGCCTCACTCCTCTAATTACTTCTTCATTTCCAAGTTTCTTCCAACTTTCTAAAGATATGGAGATGAACTTCAGCACTGGTAGGAAGTGAGCAGAGTAATCGATGAAAAGAGAAGGCTTGACTCTCCTGGCAAATCAGATCTGAGCCAGTTAAATATTTATATGGCAAGAAAGCAAAGCTTGCCTCACTTCTGTAGCAGAGTTGCTGGAATGTGGGTGATGTTTGCTAAAAAAAAAAGTTGAGTTTGAGCCAATGTTGTATTTGCAAGTATGTGCTGAGCTTTGGAAGCAGTTTTACAAGAAAGGTGAAACAAGGAGGACAGAAATTTTCAGGAAGTGTATGGAAACAAGGTGAAAATTGGGAAATGAAGAAGAAATGCCACAGCTTTTAATCTTGGGAGCAAATTCTTTCAGCAAAGTGAAACGCCTGTCCTCAAACATGGAAGGAAAATTGAGTCAAACAGCTTGTTTTGGTTAACCTGAAGTGTGTCACATGCTACTGCTCGCATCTTATTTTATACATCACAGGTCTGTAATAACATGGCATAATTTGGAGGACTATTCTACAAGCAGAATAGATTTTGGAAAAGATGTGCTGCCATATGTGGCTTCTCTTGTATGGGGAGCGTGTAAATAAGGAGATACATCCCGAGGAGCTTTATACACTTATCACCCATTGTTATTTTCCTTGAACAAACCAATCTTTCATTATATAACTGTAGGCATCAAAATATTTAAGTGAGTAGCTCTGATAAAATTGAGGCATTTGGCTGTTGAGCTTCTAGTTGAGGTTAGGGATGAGACACCATAAGTGACCATCAGGGTGCTTGTTGAAGCCTGTGTAAGTACAGTAAACCAGACCCAGAGAGTGAATATTTTCATAAGCTGATGCCCCGTGGACCTGACTGTAAGACCATTCTGCTTTTATACTTTGAACTCTCCCTGACTTTGCTGGTGCCTTGGCTCAGGTAGCCCAAAGAGCTTTTTGCTGCTATTCTGCATTACCTTCCCTATGCAGGCAGCAGCTCAGCTGCTGTAGCCCTGTCAGCGTTAAGCCCAGCACCTTTACAGTGCAGATACCGGCGTGGTGATGTTTTTGCAGCCATCCCTGGAGGCTGCAGGTACTTTGGAGATGCCTGGAAGAAAACACCCAGGTGAAGGGGAGTTGGGGAAAACTATCATTAAGAAACATCCAGAAGTGCTCCATGAGAAGCACTCTGGGTGTCCTGGGGTGCTGGTGAGAGATCAACAGGGAAAAGTCATTTTATTTGCAAATTCTTGCCCTTTGCAAGCCAGAGCTTCAGCTTGCAGCCAGGTAGTGCTTCCCATGCTGGAGATGAGGAAAGCTGCTTCCATGGGTCTAATGGGGCTGCAAAAAACCCCCTTTTGATGCCTTGGCTGCAGTGGTGTTTAATTTGAAGGTCTTTCTGGTCTGAGCGGATGCATCCCTCCCCTTGGGCCAGGGTTCGGTGATGGTATCAGATGCTGCTTAAGAGGTGCGGATGTAAAAGCCATCTGTAGTCACAGATATGACCCAGTGGCTAAGTAATGGAGTAACGTGCCAACGCAGCCGGCTGCTCCCTAAATGTGTTGCCAGAAAATGTTTGCTCCCATTTTTTAATTGCTTTGCGGGTGTTAAGTGGAGCTATTGCATTACCAGCACTTCTCCTCGGGGCTGCTCGGGTGCTACTTGACCCCAGCACGTAAAGCGATGCGGGCTCGCGTGTCGGGTGGGCTGACCTGTCACAGAGGATGAGGATAATGGAAAGGGTTTTCTTTTTCCACTGAAAAATGAGCCTTTTCAGAATGTGATGCAAAAGGGTCTCTGCACCCTAGGGAGATGCACTCTCTGCAGGAAGCTTTATACGGAAAATGGGATTAATCATAGAATCAGGGAATAGTTTGGGCTGGTAAGGACCCTTAAAGGTCATCTGGTCCAACCTGCCCTGCAGTGAGCAACTAGATCTGGTTGCTCAGAGCCCTGTCAAACCTGACCTTGAATGTTGCCAGCAGTGGGGCATCAACCACCTTTCTGGGCAACCTGGGCCAGTGTTTCACTGCTCTCATTGTAAAACAATTTCTTCTTCATACCAAGTCTGAATCTACCCTCTTTTCAACCATTACCCCTTGTCCTATCACAAGAGGCCCTGCTGAAGGCTTGCCACCTCAGGATGGCTCATCCCTTGGTTTCAGTTACAGTTGGACTTTCTTCAGACTGCTCCTAGCAGCTGCAACAGTAATTGTAACCATTCTTGCCATGCCTTTTTTACGGCATCCTCTTTTCTCTAGGAGGTGATGGGGGAAATGTCTTACATGTAAGTCTGAGTGACCCAGATGTACATATGGTGCGCATGGTGTTTCATACACGCCTTGAAGAGGTGAAAAAAGGGGCTGGGTTGAGTAACCTGTGTGTAAGCTGCTTTTAATAAGGCATATTCATGTGCCAAAGTGAATCATTCTGGTCCATTGGGCAAATATGTATTAAAGTAATTTTCAAAATACTTTTCTGCAGCTAATGAGCTGGAAAGGATGAGTCCAACCATGCATTATTTTTCTATGCATATGCTTATTTATGGAATAGAAGGAAGAACACGAGATCTTTCTGCCTGGCCAAAGACATCTTCAGTTTCTTCTAGCATGGCTATTCCATTTGGAAGTAGGGTCACTGATGCTCTTCCCTGGTGTTGGGATCACGCAGGCCACAACAGGACAAGGTCTATATGGACATCTTGCCCTCTGGGCAACACCTCCCACTGCATTCAGCATGAAATCCCAGGAAACAGAAGCCCTTGGAGAAAGCTCAAGGGAAATGGGTGAGGAGCTCCTTATTTTGAGAGTGTTGTTAGAATTGTGTGTGAGCAGAAACCCAGTGGCTTGGCCTCAGTTTTTCTGGCATGCAGAGCAAGACTGGAGCACCTGGAAACTGTGGCACTCTAGCATGGTGCCTGGTGAATTTAGGTGAGCTGAGTGTAGGTGACAGCTGCACAGTGGTTTTTCAGGATCACAAACCTTGGTGGCTTAAATTCCAATTAGGCAACTCTATAGGCACCTAAATTTGGTTTTGGATGAGAACAAAACATGGGCAGAGCCCCTGTTTTTGAAGGTGTGTTGTGGGGAAGGTAGAGTTGGTAGCAGAAGTGTGATTAACCTTGGATTCATTCACGTTTTTGGAGCAATTTTCATTTTGCAACCGTAAATCATGAGACATCTGGGACAGTTTGACATACATGTGCAGGTAGAAATTAGTCCAGATGTTATCTAGCTTTGGGACAAGGTAGAAGAGAGGGATTTTGTGCCAAGGTCTCGCCTGTTCATGGATGTATTTATTGTACATGTGTGGGCTTAGCACCTAGGAATGGAGGCAGAACAGCAGAAATGCCTGTTTTCCTCATCAAGCACCTAAACAACAGAAGCAATTAGTCATTTACCTCCTCTGTAGAAAAAAAAAACCATCCCAAGCAGAAATTTGCATGTGTGCCATATTCCATCATGAACATATCTCCAGCCAGAGTACTTTGTAAGTATGCACAGATGGTTCTTGTTCCTGGTTAAGATTTACAATTTGGTGGTTCATATTTTAAAATAAAACCTCAAGTGCTAAATAAAGAAAATGTCACAACCCTTTAACAATGGAAAAAAGGTCTAGTTCAAAGGCACAGCTGTGGGACATCCTGGGAGGAGGATAAAACAGGAGGCCTTTCCCTGGAGGAGCTGGATATCATATATTTAAACCATTATTTCTGCCCTTATAAAGAGAAGTCTCTGGGCCTGATGTTGCCTAATGGAGCCCTTCTTTCCCCTTGGCTGACTGGTGGGGCTGGGAGCCGTGGGTTGCTTCGCATCTGTTGTCTCCTGTGAGTGCTGGTGGGTGCGTTACAAGGGCAGCCAGTGGTTTGAAGAGGGTTGGGACTGTGGTGCTGTGGTTTGCAGAGCAAAGAGAAATGCTCAGTCCTGAAGAACATGCTGTCTGGGAGTGGTTATATCCAGGTTTTTCTGTATGTGTATATATATTAAAATGTAAATAATATACCCACTAGCACATGTGGGTGATGATAGATGGTGGTAATGGTGATAACAATTATGCATCATTTATTTTTATCTCTGTATTTACCTGCTTCTTGCAGTGAAATGGACATCAAACAGTTCCAGGCTGTGCCATCCTTTCGTACCCACAGCTGGGAGGGAACCCTTTAGTTACTTTTTGAAGCAAAATGAGTTAGTGGGTTAAGATTAAAGGGGGAAAAAAAAAAAAGCCCAAACAACAAAACTAAACAATCCGGACATTAAATGAAGCAGTGTTTAAAGTGAGTGGAGCTCTTTGTGGTGTTTATTTGAATATTTTAATTGCTTGGTCTCTTCTCTTCCTAGTGCTCTATTCTCTCTTCTTCCTAGTGCTTCTAGCTATTGGCCTACCAGTGCAGGAGGCTCGGAGCAGTGTGGATGTGCTGAGCATACCCAGGCCAAGCTCTCGCTTGCTCTGTCACTGAAAGGCACGTCAGCAGCCTTTGCCAGCTCCTGCTTTTCCCAGCATCTGTACAAACAGTTCTGACCAATCCCTGGCTCTGGAAACCTGCAGCGAGCCAAGTGCCTGAGAACAAACTTTTGTACTTGTTTGGGGATTTTTTGGTTGTTGATATGTCAGCTTTGTTTCCTCACGGTGACATGCTGGGTTGGTTTGGTTTTTTTCCCTATCTTTGATAATTTTTCTTCTTCATGTGCACTGAGATAGACACAGGGGTAACTGGGTAATGATTTTTTTGGTCTGTGTTAATCCCCTTCTGGTCAGCGTGTGAGCTGCCCTGAATTTGCAGGGGGCAAGATGCAGAGCTGGGGAATAGCCGGTGTCTTGTGCCAGTCTGGGGGAAAATCTGGCTTCTTGTGTTTAGAGTCATTATTTGTCCTGAAAAAGATACTGCTGTGTAAATAGGATAGTCTTTTCAAAGAGGTAGGGTCGAGAGGGTGAGGTCTGTACGGAGCCCCTGTGAAGCTGCTCCTGGAATAACACCTTGTGTTTTCTGTGATTGTCCTTCAAAACAAAAGATGTGGGAGCTGCCGAGAAGCTCTGCCCATTCAGCTTGACAAAGACCAACCCGAGAAGTGATCAAAGACTGAATGTAGCCATGTTTTCTTTAGCTAAGGAGCTCTTCAGTTGAGCACATGAGGGTGTGCAAGATTTGAAGGCTGAAAGCTGAAGGCCACAAAACAAAGGGCAGATTTTAACACTGAGGGAATTTACTGTTGAAGCAGCTCACTAAGAGATGTGGTGCTTGTCCTTTGCCCTTAAGTCTTAACAGAAAAACTTTTTGCCTCTCTCTGAAATGCCTGTTAGGACTGAGACTAAAAGTTTCCAGCCCAGCAGCAGGCGTAGCCAGGTAAGAAGTTCCCCGCTTGCTGTCTGTAACTTTCTGACCCTTAAATTTCTTCCTAGCTCAGCTTTAGTTAGGGATGAGTATGTGGAGAAAATGCAAAATTTCCTTTCAGTTTAATACAGTGAAATAATTTCACTTTATTGCTAATTCTTTTTGCCTATTGCCTGATTGTTTCTTGAAATGACTTGAGCTGTGCTGAGCTGAGGTCCAGGAAAGCTGAGCTACACTGAACTTAGCAACTCCCATCTCCTCTTTGGATTTTCTCCCCTTTACGTTGCTTAACTGGCAGTTGATAACAGATACCCTATTAAACAGCTGCTGGACAGTCAGAAATTTTTATTTGATTCACTTCCATAAATTAACCCTCAGTTTTTTTAATCATGCTCATCAGACATATTTCACATTCAAAGTGACGTTCATTTTTGGTGGTGATGATGCTGAACAACTCATTTTCATGGCACTTAGGCTTGCTTAGTCATCAGGAATAATCTTTTGATTGTTTCCCATCTTTCAAAAACGATTAATTTAATGATGATTAACTTAAATAAGTCACGCTTTCATGAAGTACCCCTCAGCTTAGGCATGGGGCTTCTCCTTCTCGGGTTGCAGAGGAATCTCTGCTCTGGTGCCTGGAGCACCTCCTCCCTTTCCTCCTTGTTCTCTCCCCTCCGCGCTTGCAGGACTGTTCTCCACACGTTTTTTCGCTGTCAGTCCTCACCAGTTGCAGCTTTTTGTCCTTTCTTGAATGCATTTCATGCCGAGCCACCACCAAGGGGCTGTGCAGTGTCCGGCTGTGGGACTGCCACAGAACCATCCACAACCACCCGCAACTCCTAGGGCAGCGCCTCTGCGGGGCCTGCCTCTGGCAGCCACACCTCGCCACACGCGCGGCGGTGCGAGGGCAGCGCGAACACGGCCCTTGTCTGGATGGTATTGGCCAAAGATGTCCTCTGGGAGCTGAGCTGCTCCTCCCAGCAGCCTTGTTGCAGGTGGCTTGTCCCTGAGACCCGCGTGTGGCTGTCATGCAGGGGCCAGGGAGCTGCTTCGCCAGAGGCAGCGGCTTGGCTATAGAGGGGGAAGCACTTGCTGATGGCTTTCACCAAAGGCATACTTCAGGCTGTTATCAGTGATTTTTTAAAAGATATTTTTTTTTTTAAGGCTTAGTTATCTGTTGGTTTGTTTATAAGCACATTCTTCATGTGGTTAAACTGATAGTTTAAGAAGAAAGAAAAAAAACCTAAATGTGTGCAGCACCCTGTGCCCAAGGACAGCTTTAAATTTATTCAAGGCCTGAGGTGCTGGGGAGGGCTGTTCCTTCAGCTCCTTTTACCAGTTCTGTAACTGCAATTCAGGCATCTCCTACAAACAGTATCACTAAAAGCTATGTGCGCTCGGGTTCTATTTCATTTTTATTTCTCCGATGTCCTGTTTGGCCCTCGTAGTGGCTTGACATTTCTGTATCTTAATCTTCTCAGTTTGCTGGCAAGGAACGAAAGAAATGTACAAATACTGGAAGGAGACACATTATGGCAACAGAGTGATAGGAAGAGTAGGACTGCATCCCTTCCTCAACTGTGAAGGCTCTTGTTCATCTCTGGACACTCTCCTCCAGGATTAACTTCATTTTTTTTCTTTCTCTGCACCTTTCACCCATGTTCCTATAAAGGCTGGGAGAAGTTCTTTTTTTTTTTCTTAGTCATAGGGGAGTGATTCTACCCCCCCAAAATTATTGCTCAGTTAGAGGCCTTCAGTAGTGCACAGCAGAATGAAGACAGGTGTAGGCTGTGAATGGCAGAGGGAGGGGAAGCTGCTCTGAGGGCACATTCAGCAGGTTATGGCAGTGTGCTCAGACCTCAGAATAGCCATCTGAAAAAGACCACCCTAGGAATTACCTTGCACTGACTCCCTCTGTCCAGTGAGCAATTTCAATAGAAGCACAGTGGGTCACCTGGTCATTTTTCTGACCCATGTTGCGAGGGGCCCAGGAGTTGAGAGTTCTGCCACAAACAGGGGATTTCAGTGGACCAAAAGCAAGTTGCAGACAAAACTGGGCTGTTGAAATCACGTTGCCATTTGCCAGGTGATGTTTGCCCCATAGTTTGCCACCTGATGGCGTGAGCTCAAGAGGGGAAGGAGCAATATGTGACCAGCCCAGCCCTCCTTGTGTTTATCATGGGCCATCTATAGGTGTTGAAAACCTTCCCCATGCGTGTCTGGTTTTTATAGCTACACCATGACTTGATTTCCCCCAGGAATCCTGCATCTCTGATTTCTCTATGCATCTCCATTTCATAGTAAGCATTTGTACCATGGCTTTACCGTAATCGACGTCTCCGCTTTGCATCGGCGTAGTGTCCAGTACAGTAAGGCTGTCTGAAAGTCCTTCATTTAAAATCACAGTTCCTAATTTTGTGGTCTTCGATTGGGATCCACATCGCTGAGAATCTGTAGAAGTCATCTTCATTTTCAGACAAAATTTGTGTTGAAACCGCTGAAGAAAATCAGGGTGGTTATTTAGGTGCCTGAGTATGAAGTCAGCTTTAAGTGGCTGAGGTTTGCTGGTGTTGTCTCTCACAGACAGTGCACTGAGCTGCACCCGCTGCTAATTGTGTGATAAATCAGTGCAAATGGCACAGTGTTGTGGTGCTCCAGAGTGGCCTTTGCCAACCTGCATCCCCTGCTCGCCTGGCGGCTGCTGCCCCATGTGAACCCACTGTTCTGCTGCTCCTGGATTCAGCAGCTAAAATCAGTTAGAAGCAGGTAGGGAAAAGTGTGAGCTGGTGGATTGATGAACCAAAGATCCTTGGGGTTTAAGAGCATTCATTTTCTTGATTTCAATAGCAGTGAAGCTTTTTAATTGCTTAGATGGTTTTCCAAACATCCCCTAGGGAAAAAGCCAGTCTTCCCCTCTCGTGAGGTTGGCCATTCCCTTGCAACAGATGGAGCTTGTGAGCCCTAGAGGTAAGGAAAGGACTGGAGCTTGAATAAAACTGTCCAGTATGTTGGACCCACACCTCTACCCCTTGCCATGGTGGAAAAACCTCTAGCAAAAGATGAAACTCATTCTTCTGAAGAGCAGCTGTGGCTCCCCAGGCCCTAATGGCTTCAGGGCAATGTGTGCTGCCCTCGTCCCCTATCAGCAGCCGTTGCTGCAATGGGGATGATGGTGTGCTGCAGTACACTTGCAGTTGGGTTTAACTTGCACACAATTTAGCAAGGCTGTTCTTTTTTGTTTTTTTTTTTTCCTTATTTATCCTTGAAGGGCAACTCTTCCTTGCTGGTTATCAAATGGCAGGCATCTTAGGGGTGTTTCTATGCTTTGATGTTGATCAGAGGAAAGAAAGGAGAAGAAGGATTGTGGCAATGGTTGTGTGTTAGTCCTTGGGGATACAGACCTTGGTATGTAATGTATAAAGACCTTTTTATATGATAAATCACTGCAGGGACAGGGGCATGTCCGTCACAGACAAATTCCTCCACAAGAACTCTGCAAGATACTGCACAAACAAGGAACAAAGACCTGGCTGTTGTCCTGGCCAGAAGGTTTTCCCACTCCACGTATGTTTTCCGAGTTTAAGAGAAGCTCCCAAACAGAGCCAGATTCTGTCCAAGACTGCAAAAATCAAAAGGGAGCTATGTTTCTTTTAAATCAATTTAATCAAATTTATCTTTGATAAATTCCAAATTTTACCTTGTGCTTTAGACATTTTTTTAGCAAATTTTTTAATTATAAATTCAAGTTTCAAACTAGAGGAAATTCAAAAATATGACATTTCAGGAGGCTTAAAATATCTCATTCCCTTCTTGATTTCTTTTTTGCAATCAGAAATTAATCACAAATGACTTTTTCATACAAACAGCTTTGACAAAGTATTTGCTTTCTAGTGAAAAACCATTTTGGTAGAATATCTCCAGATAGCATCAGCAGCAAGGACTCTCAGCTTCTGTACCTTACACATTGTTAGTGTATTAGGGACTTGAATTTAACTCAAGTGTTCAGATTGGTTTGGTTCAAAATGAAAAAAATCCAAAGCTGTTTTAACTTTATCTGTATGTGGCTCTGCCCTCTTTGTTCCTTCTGAGAGTGAAAATATTTTCTGTGTGGGTGTTTTGTTTAGGGTTTTATATAAGGACAGGAAAAAAATATTTTAGAGGCTGACTTGTGAACAAGCGTGCTGGAGAAATATTGTTTCTCCATGAGTTTCAGACTGAAGCATAACCTGATTTATTAGAGTTTTTCCTTATTTGTAACAAATGTTTCTTTATTGCCCCTATTAGTTGGTGACACTGTTTCTGTGGTAAATGAACTGACATGAGAAGGTAATGATGACAAGGGGCTGATAATGGATGGCGAGGGAAAAGGGGGGCTTGGTGCAACAACATGCCCTACTGAGGTTGATCCAAGGACACCTATCAATCAAACTGGTGAAAGCAGTCAGGGAAATTTAATTGGAGATTCATTGAACCCTTAATGGTGTGACAAAGAAAAATAAGGAGGCTAAAAAATGCTTCTGGGCTTTTCTTCCCCCTCATTCTGCCAGTTCTCAGAAGAAGGGGGCCGGGGGATTGCCAAAGGCGCCTCTTGTCATTGCGCCTGTAAGAGGTAATCATCATACTTTGAAAGGGAGCAAAGTGTTTGGAGCTGTGTGTGTCTATATTTCATTGCTTCAGCACAGAAAGAGGGTTGTCAAAGACCTTTTCTTTAACTCACGTGGCGGCCCTACCTGCCTCTTGATGGTAATTGGAAGTATTAAAAGAAATGCTAACAAGGTCCGTGTGCCTTGCATGAAAATGGGGGAAAGCCGTACAGTGGCTCGTGCAGTGTTCCCCACAGAAAGCTTTATTCAAATCCCCTGTTCTCCTAATCTTGTTTTATCACCAACAAACACGACGAGTTATGTTTGGAAGCGTGCAAGCTGTTGGAACTCAAGAGCTGAGTTACGTGGCTTGTAAATGACAGGATAGAGAAAATGCGACCGTTTATTCGGAGCTGCCTTTCAAAACCGGCGTGGGTGCTTGGCACAGATGGATGGCTTCTCTTGTTTCCCTTTTGCACACATTTCCGTAAATAAGAAGTTGTTATTTTAGTGGCAATGCCTGCTACGTGGAGGGGACTTTCTGCAGATGCAGGGAATCTGTTGTTTTTTTTTTTTTTTTTTTTTACTCTGACCGTTCGCTCTTTTTCTATCTGGAA
>JANIJG010006308.1:104978-129062 GCA_024611175.1 Megaceryle torquata | reverse complement strand
AGGCCTTCGACGTGGAGGGGACTTTCTGCAGGTGCAGGGAATCTGTTTTTTTTTTTTTTTTTTCCCCCCTTGACAATTCTCTCTCTCTGTGCCATGTAAGAGCTTGCTCTTTGGGTTGGGAGGATTCTGCTGGGAAAATATTTACTGCACTTGAGATCTTATTAATCTTTTTCATTGACTGGAAAATCCACCCCTTCCCCTGCTTTGCTTCAGCTTGCTTATTTCAGTGTTGAAAGTGGGTAGAATGACAGTGAATGGTGAGTTTTATCAGAGATCGGTGAATTTTATCTACGTCTTTAAGTTCCCTTTAGTCTGAGCTAGTCCTACCAAATTGAAACTAAGCCACGTACTTGTAACATGACCCGTCTCGGGGAAAGTCCTGAGGTACAACAGCAGCTCCTGCAGACACATCTAAATATTTGGGTTTCTAAAGAGCTAAATACCTCAGTGTTTGGATATGTAAAGAGCTAAATATCTAAATATTGTGGCCACAAGCTAAGCTCCTGAGCAGATGTAGCCATTAGTGTGATGGTCAGAATTTGTTCTGGGCAAATTTCTAAAGATGTGGGCAGAATGAAAATGTAAGGGGGAGATTTTCTTGCTTTCTCTTCCCTGCCCACAGTGAGCTGAGAAGGGCTGATAGGAACTGATCTGGATGTGGAGTGTATGATAACACGCAGCGTAAGACGCGATTCAATAATCCTCACCTTATCTCTTCTTATTTCTCAGGCTGGTGATGTGCGTCGATAATTAAAGCGAGTGGCAAGCCACAGTGCCACCCTGACCTCTGGGGTACCAGTTGCCATTAATAATAATGCAGTCAGACAATACAAGGTTTCAGCACCACATTAATACAGACAGGATGAGAAAAGGGGGATAAAGCCAAAGGGATAAGCCAAACCCCTTGGTGTCATCTGGGTATCCTTTCATGCTGATCTCTCTCTTCATGCTCTTTGATTCCAATTATTCTCTTCTCTTTACAGGCAGGAATATTTGTTTAATTATGCTGTTGGATGGGAGGGGGAAGGAAGAACAGGTTTGGATCTAGCTATCCTTTTTTGGCTCTTCTGTAGTTGTATTTACTCAACAGAAATCAGTGCTTGCCTTGGCAGAGCCTGCATTTGGAGACCTTGCGTGCCTGACTGGACCTGCACATTGGCTCCATACAGCTTTGGTCGTAAGCTGAAGGGCCCATGCTGGAAAATTCTGGCACAACTCCTCTTGTGCCAGCTGAGAGCACAGCTCAAAGCACCTCTGAGCTCATGCCAAAGCTTTCAGGAAAGAGCAGCCCTTTGGTATGCTGCTATCTGAATACTTGGGTAGCTGAAAAATTAGTCTGGCTTTATCACTGGGTAGAGCTTTCCTGATGTGAGTGTCTCTGCCTTCCCTGGTCTCCCCAGGCCTGTCCTAAAGCCCACAGACACCAGTGAGGTGGTAATACTAGAAGAGTCTGCACTAGAGCCTGCATGTCACTCCTAGGCATACAAATAACGGGCAAAGCGATTCCTGAAAGCCTTCAGCATTCCCCAGGCACTGCTGCTTCTCAAGTCAGGTGAAGTTTTGCTCCAGTTTTGGTGTTTGCTGGGCTTAGAGCCTGAACTCGGCCCGTACTAGCATCATCTGCTGTCCTTCTGCTGTTCCTTTTGTGTTCGACAAAATGCCTCGAACCTCTCATAATGCAGGGGTAGAAGTGGAACTTTTCTGTCAGATAATAACGTGTATGTATCAAAAACAATTGCTGTCAGAGCTGGACGTGTAAATTCCTTTGTCCTTCCCAGAAAGGGTTTCACAGCAGCGTCTTCCATGAGCACGACCCACACGGAGAGACTTCCTTTAATGTTTCACTTTGACTGTGCTGGGACTCCTCGTGTGCAACCAGTGTTGTCTGTTACCTGTCCAGCCAGACTTTCCATCCATGTGTAAACCAACCAGCCTCTGGAAAGATGTATTCACGGTTGGTTTTGTGTTGTAAAGGATCAGTCCTTCTCCCCTTCTTCCTATTTTCATGAGTGCATAGCAGTCTCTCTCCTCTCTCAGCAGCCTTTCTGTACCCCTCATGAAACTGCTTCCCTCCTCTCGTTGCATTCCCAGTTTGGCAGCGCTTCCTACTGCCAGCACACGTTCTCCTACGTTTAACAGCTGCCCTTGAAATGGGATTAGGCTTTTATATGCATCTGGCCTCAGATAGATTTGGGAGAGGAGATTTAGGGTATTACGGGGTGTTTCGTGCCACACAGGGTTGTGCCATGTATGGGGAGCTTATTAGCAAGCAACTGCTGTTAATCCCTCCTACAAGTTGTATGTGCTTCATCTGCTTTTAACACTGATTAGCTCTCAAACACAGATTGGCACTAATCTTATAATGGCTTTTTTTGGCTTCTTTTTTAATTTTTTTAAACTGTATCCCTCTGTGTCCCTGTAGCTTTGCCCTTTGGGGCAGCTACAGCTGATGGAGCACTTTTGCTTATGGTTGATTTTCATTGCAGTAACCTGGATGTGAGCACTGGCTCTACAGCTGGCCTCGTGGGTTACTTCCTCCCCTGGATTTACACTGCAGGAAAAACACGTGCAGAGAAGGAACAGTCTGGGGAAGCCATGTGGCTGTGAAAGGTAGCCCCAAATACTTTTATTTCAGAAATGGCTTTGCCCCAGAGCTCCATGTCCCAACAGCCCTGCAGTCTTGGGAGGAATGAGGATCCTCTTCCCTTCTTTGCCATTTTGCCCAATCTCTAGTTAATTTGATCTCTATCTAAGAGCACCAGGGAGAGAACATCTATTAAACAATAAAATAGACTGATTGTGATGTATTTTCAACCGCTTTGGGGGAATTCTACAAAATTAAGTATCAGAATTGTTTTTCTTATTGGCAACTATTGATCTCTGGCTGTGCCAGCTTCTCTCATTAACACTTTTATTACCTTGTCAATCACAGCACAACCTGTGCTAACCAGAGGCTAAAAGGATTTACTGTTATTAACAAAACTGTCTGGTGCCTCAGAGCAATAAAAACAGCTGAAATCACTGGGGGAGGGAGAAATCCACAGAGATTTTGGTACCATTTTAGTCTGGAGACTGATTCAGAAGGAAAAAAAAAAATCCATAAAATAGGAGCCAGTTTCTCAGCTGATGGAAATGATCGAAGCATCTAAGAGCCATCAGAGCCACAGGGCCATCCATCTGCAAGTAAAGGTCCAGCCAGAAATTCAGGGCAATAGCTAAAAATAGAGTAATATTAAAAATGCTGTCTGTGGGCCAGAAGCTTGGTACATGGAGCACTCTGCAAACAGAATCACAGAAAGGTAGGGGTTAGAAGTGACCTCTGAAGATCAATGAGTCCAACCCCCCTGCCAGAGCAGGACAGAACTAGAGCAGATCACTCAAATGCATCCAAACAGGTCTTGAAAGTCTCCAGAGGAGACTCCACAACCTCTCTGGGGAGCCCATTCCACTGCTCTACAACCCTCACAGGAAAGAAGTTGTTCTTCATGTTGAGGTGGAACTTGCTGTGCTCGAGCTGGAATCCACTGCCACTCATCCTGTCACAAGGCACAAGTGAAAAGAGGCTGTCCCTGCCTTCTTGATGCCCAGCCCTCGTGTATTTATAGACATTAATTAGATCCCCTCTCAGGCTTCTCCTCTCCAGACTAAAACACTGAATGAGTCAATGCCTGCCCAAGCAAGCCCATGTTGCAAGGGCCGTGACTGGTTTCCATGTGCTGGGAGTCCAGTTTAAGAGACTCAGTAACCTTGTAAACCAGTCCCTTTAGGTATGTGTCTCCTTACAGACTGAGAAATGATGTTTTAGGTTTTTGTGAGTTGCAAAAACACCTCACTGTGAGTAACTGTGGGAATGACTGTCAGCAGGGACTGGGGCTGCACTGTAATAAAGTTGGGGCCATCTGATGTGTACAGGATAACATGGGGACAGCAAATGAGATAGTGAGCCTGCTGCTGGCACCTTTCAGCAGTGAGGATTAAAAAAACCCATCTATTCTCAAAAGCATCACAGATTGGGCATTTTGAACGGCTTGGTCCTTGATGTGATAGGAAGCACAATTCTGTTGCTCAGGGCGGGGTGTCCCAACATTGAATGCTGGCCCTCAAAATCCCTAAAAAGGCAGCGGGCCCTGGTTATCAAGCCTCTCGTGATAACCTCTGGGTTAGGGTACTTGATAACAGCTTCTGGCAAGAAAGGATGTGTTGCTTCCAGTACCTAGGTCTTCTTTCAGGCTTGAGTACCTTTAAAGGCACTGTGGTTAAAAATCCCTATTTGTAGTTGGTGGTGCTACAACATTTATTTATAGAAGGCTGCACCCTTATTCTCAGTTTCCAGGTAACAAAATAGAAGCCTCAGGCATTGGTGTGACTCGCAGAGCTGGCCCAGCTTTGGTGTGAGAAGGTGCTCTTTCTTACCAGCTGTGGAGGAGTGGGAATGGAGGGTCCCATCCTGGGTATTTAGCATCCTCAGTACCTGAGCACTCGGCTTGCTTGCTGAGTTGTTACTTAAGGGTAACAGTTCCAACAGCATTTGTTTTAAGAGAGCAAACTATGTACATGCTCGCAGTGAGCTCAAGGCAGACACAGCCCTGGGAAAAAGCAGAGCCCCTGTCTATCTGTCAGGCCCTGGGACAGGCTGTGCTGGACCACAGGCTATACATGCACCCCTCTGCTCCTCCAGACCAGGTTGTGTGGCACATCTCAATCTTGGCATTGCTCCTGAACTCTGCAGTGTGGCAATGAGCATCTCCTTTCTCAGGGCATTCCCCCCCTTGCTATTGCTCCTGAATTGGCAAGGTTCTGAGGTATTCCTTTCTTTTTAAAGAACAGGTCTTCCTTTTGGCAGTACCTCTGGAACAGAGTGTGGATTTTTTTTCGTTAGTACTATGGTAACATAGTCCAGAATTTTTGTTATCTCTCCTAACCTCCAAGGTCACCTAGACACTTCAGAGATGTGAGGCTGCTCACTGGAGTAAGGAAGCAATTGGCAAAAGGCACAAGATGGGTGAAGACAGCCATTAAAAACCTGCTCTGGCTCTAAATATAGCAACCTTTCCATGCCAGTCTCCTGTAATTTGCATGTTGAATTAGCATCTCATTAATATCTTATTAGGGACACTGGAAACCTAATGACAAAAACAAACGCAGCGTGTGCAAAGAAGAATAATAGGAGGAATGAACTGAATAGAAGAGCTTTTTTCTTCCCCCTTGTGAGTATTCAAATGAAGACTCAGCTGCACTTTGTCACTGGGCTTTGGTTTCTGACCACCTCCGTGTCAGCAGTGCCAGGAGGCTGGAGGTGCCTCCATCAACAGACAATGCCAAGGGATAAAGCCTGAAAGGACATCAGCAGACCTTCGGTAGCTGGTGCACCTTGGCAGTGCCTTGCACTGATTTACGTGCAAGTTCCATTTTAGTGGAGGCTCCCCAAACCATGCCAGCTCCCAGGACTTTGGGAAGTTAAGTGTCGGGATCAGAGGTACTGAGCTGCAGGTTTTGGAACAAAATAATTTCAAAAGATGAGAAATAAGAGCGGAAATTAATTTGGCTTTTCTGGGCTCCAAACAGAGTTCAGCTTAGTTCAGGAATTTGTCTTTCTTAGCTCACCTCTGGAGAGTTTTCTGTGTTCCCAGCTACAAGCCCATCCACCACAGCTCATATCATCCGTCTCCAAATGACTGAGTTCTTCAGTGTGCATGTTTCCATCACGATTTTGCTGTTAAAGTGCTCCAGTAATAAGGTACCAATCAGATTATCTCCTTCTAGAAGCATCTTGCAGCTGCAAAATGGCTATCACATCATTAGCACCTTTCCCTTCCCTTGTCCCAGGGGATGGAAGCACCAGGCAATGGGAGCTGCTTACTGCAGCAGGTTTTGGTGGAGAGAAGACTCTGGATGACAGGACAAGTAGGTTCAAAGGCCACTGCCCACACTTCCTGCCAACTGCAGTAGGGAAACACCTCTGGTACCTGTAAGACAGTTCTCAGGAGCCTTGAAGTTGGAGATCGTCCGATAGGGAAAAGGGACCCTAGAAAATAAGAAACTCAAAAGCTGAAGCTGGGATGTCGAAGGGAGACATATGGTAGAAAAACTGTGCGCATCAAAGCGCGAAGCATAGGGTTCTACAGACCACAAGTGGGCTTTGCCCACAAGTGATCAGCATCAGGCTGCAGGGGGGAGGGATACGAGTCCGCGTTGGTCGGTAACTAGCAGTGCGTGGCATATGGGCTGAAACTTGGGTATGGATAGACTGCAGTTAGAAATCCAGCACATGAAAGTGAAATCAAAGTCATAAATCAGGAACACATGAAAACAATCCTTTGGGGACTCTGGTGAGCTGTTTCCTCATCAGATTTAGCTGTAATGTATTGGATTACATTTAAAAAAAAAAAAAGTACCACCGGTAATGCAAACCATGCAGAGCATGGAAATGCTCTTCAGTTCCTCTTTATAAGCATGTTACAAGAAATAATTTGGGTCTGTATTTATGTGGACTGTTGAGTTTCAGGGTGCTGGCATTTTACAACCATAAATGAGTTAGTCTAAACCTGTTTTGCAGCCTTACACTGGAAGAAGCAGAAGAAATTACGTGCTCCACACAGCTCCCTGAGCCAGTGCCTGGAGGTTGAAATGGTGATGGAGCTCTTCTTGTGTCCCTCAAGCCATCACATAGGTCCAGTGCCTCGCTGTTAGCTCAGAAAGCCCTTTAGCTGTTGTTGCACAGAGAAGAGATGGCAAAAGAGAGAGGGTAGGTGGTAGAGTGCACAAGGGCTTGTGACCTTGGTGTTGTGCTGCTTGGGGGCCTTCTTCAGTGCTTATGGCGCTTGTCATCATCACTTGTTCTCTCCAAAGTGCTTTCAGAATGTGGGATCAATGCAAATGATGATTTTGCATAATGTCTGTGTCCCATGGAGGGGTTTTCACCTTGTCTGCTGCTGCTGTTGCACAGCACCCATGAGTGCCTCCGTGTCACGGGATATCTGGGTTTCTTTCTTGCTCTGAACAGCCATGTAAGGAAGTTCCTCTCTCTGCAGAGGCTGTAAAGCCTTGAGAGACGAGGTTCCTCCGGAGTGCTGAAGGCTGACCCCTGTGTACATGCCCAAGCATGCGAATCCTGCTCGCTTGAAAATGTGACAGCTGGACACTGGAGGTTGCTAGCGAGCCTTTGCCATTTTCTAGGTAGCCATAAACCTTGATCTTTCCCGTCTGGACTTTTAAGGCAGCATGACCCAAACCCCAAAGAGGCTCTGCTGCCACTCGCAGCCCTACCTTCCCCACACTGTCAAACTCCAAAATGCATCAGCACGTTGGCTGTTGGCATCTGTCTCTCCACAACTCTTCTTTACAAAGGCAAAGTGATTGATCCTTTAAGCAGGGGTTCACTGATCGTATTCATTTATTCAGGCACTGCCCTGCTGCATGCTCTGAAGGAGCAGAGCTGCCTTGCCAAACGTATTTTTCAAAGCTCTTTAACAACTTAAGAGCAGCAGTCTGCAGGGGAGGGAGGGTGAGTCTATCATTTAGGAACATGGAGGAAAGAGGGTGCAGTCTTTTTTGCTTCTGAAGTAGCACCGCATGAGGTCAAGGCAAGATGGATGAACATCAGATGCAATCTTGGTGCATTGAATATTCAGAAAGGTGACATGTTGGACATTTATTCTTGGTCCAAAGTGATACTGATATGCCCCATTGACACACAACTGGCTAAATGTTCTCAACAGCAAGTGGGGTTGTGGTTTTGCAGTGTGTAGGGCACTTGAGGAGGTAAAGAGTCCAAACGGATGCATAACATTTCTGCTCCACTGGAATCTCCCATGAAGTCAGTATTCCTTATAGCAAGCTTTTCTTATACTCTGAACTTCTTTTTCTACCAAAAAAAAACCCAAACAAAAGACTGCTTGCCTGTCATTTGTGGTCCATAGAGTTCCTCTTGTTTTGGAGTACCCTGACTCTACCACCATCCCCACGTTGAGCCTTACTGCTGCAGGAGCTGGCTGAAGTGTTCCTCTAGCTGCCCTAGTTGCTTTTCCTGATTGCAACTTAGAGGTGCCCTTACTGAAAGGAGACTTGGTCTTGAAGTGTTACACATCTCTGCCTTGCTGAAAACCCTTTTGGGCTGGTTCTTGGTATCACCTGACCTTGGATGTCAACAAGCGTTTAGTCTTTGAGGCTGCATGATAAGATAATCATAACAGAGCCAGAGCTGACAAGTGGTGTTTTGATGTAAGCAATGAGCAAACAGACAGATCAATAAGTGCTGAGCAAGGCACGCTTCACCTCATATCGTATCGACTTGCTGCAAAAATAATGGGGCAACAAAATGAAAATGTGTTGTGTTCTATCTGAGTTATGGCCAGTGGTTATATATAATATAACACAATATATTAACTCGGATAGGACTCGCCGATGAAAAACATACAAATGGGCAGGCGCAAAATGTCCTGTCGCTGAACGTCCACGGCAACACGGCGAGATTAATTACACAGAATATGGGAGGAAACGAAAGCAACGATAAATTTCTATTATTATAACCATAGAAAGAGCATGAGAAAGATTTATGGCAGTAAGAGCAAAATTTCTGTGTCCTGTTAGTCTGACCGTCTAATGTGTGAGAGATTTATGAGGCCAGTGAGTAATGATCAAAAGTACTTATAAAAGTTTACCATTTGTTAGCTTTTATTTTTGCTCTCGTCGTTTATGAGCAGTGGAAGATGACACTGGGCTGACTGGCTGTTGGTGGGAGTTGTGCTATAGGTTGGGTATAAACATTTTGATTTCAGAAGCTCTGATTTTCAAAAGCCAGATGATAGCCAAGGTAGAGAGAGGCACAAGGCTGCACTGAAGGAAATCTGGTATGGTTAGAGACTTCTGGCTCGCGGAGGTAAGATGAGCAAGAGCCCTGAGACAGGGAGGCCCTTTCTCGTGCTAAGGTTGCTTCTTACGCACCAGAGACTCTCCTGCTTTGCCCTCTCTCACTTCTGCTGATTAATCACAGTGGGCACCCCTGCAAGGGATACGCCCATGTGTTGGTGCATGACTTCTCCAAGTGCAGACAGGCACTCCTGTATCTCCTACTGGACATGATAGGCAAGTGTATAAATGGGGCTGTTGCCAGGAGGAAGGCAGAGTCCCTGCAGTAATCAGGTTGCAAAGAGAGAAAAGTTGTGGAAAAAAGTGGAATAGTGCACTGTTGGCCATTTATTGCCTTTGAAATGGATTGTGTGTAGCTAGAAAATAGGACGTTTTTCACAGCTGTGTGGGCATCTATCTTATCTCCCAACAGCAGAGAGAGAGCTGCCTGCTCGGGGACTTACCAAGATAGAAGATGATTATGGCTGCTTGGTTAATTGTGATATGACATGACAGGGAATATAATTTACCTTGATGATAATTATCACTGACCCAGCCAGTTTTGCAAAGTTTGGACAGAGTATAGAGGGTTGCTCTGATGGATCAGCTCCTTCCAGGAAGGCTCTCCTGCAGCTCTCAGTCTTCACAGGCACTCTCTGGGTGTGCTGGAGTATTTTTTGTATATTTAATTTAGGAATTCACGTATAAAAAGAAAATAAAAGCAAGGTAAGAGTCTTTAAATTACCCTGGAAAATAAGGCTGTAAGCCTGGAATGCATTTGCAGTGGGTTTGAGGGGCAGTAAATGCCATAGATATTGCAGAATCAAGTAGCCTTTGGAGTCACAATATTGAATCCAAATGTTCTGCCCTTCAGGACTTACCGGGGTTGCTGTCCTCTCACTTCTCTTTTCTTGTGAAGCAGGGGAATCAATAGGTTCATCTTTGCTGCAATTGTTGGTCAGGGATATAAGAAGACATCTAAGCACAGAGTGGAGAGGGGAGGTATTTTAAAGCAGGGTGTAGCAATTCAGATATTTAATAGGTTCTTTCACAGTTGTTGCCCAAATTTGTTGGGAAATCATACGATTTTGAATAAGCTTTTTCTGCTGATAGCATCATTCAAATGATTACCAAACTACTTTTGTCACCAAAAGGAATTATTGAAATAGTTTTGAGCAGCCAAAAGACCAAGACAGTACAAACATAGTTTGCAAAAAAATCCCAGGCCATTTAAAAAAAAAAAAAAGAAAAAAAGAGAAGTCTGTCTTTTGGGTATTTCATTGCTAAAGAAAAATCCTGCTTCAGAGAAAAAAGATGCTGAAAAATACTTGAATAGCTGTTATTCAAAAAGATGAGGCAGATAACCCTAAACTTAGCCAGATAAAAGAGGTGACACCATTATTTCGAGTAACCCCTCGTAGAAATGAGAACAGAATTTGGCACAGTGAATAGATTCTTAGCATAAAAATGAGTATATCCACAAAATTGATCCTGATGCCTGATGTTACTAAAACATGCAGAGCTCCCAGCAGCAACTAGTGCTGTTGGAAGGAAGGCACATTATTAAGCTGTCAAACTGAATTTGAGGCTCCTGTTGCTGAAGGCTTTTGTCTTAGAAAGTATTGTCTTAACATTTTGCCTTAAATTTTGTCTTAAAAAGTAGTATGTGCTTTGGGGACTTCCGACTGTGTTTTTGGACTTTTCCATTGCTGGTTTGGGAATTTTGGAAGGAATTTTCTTTCAGAGGCACTAGAGATGGTGGTGCACGTGCTTGTGAAAGCCTGTGGTGCTTTGTTCCTCCTGCAGATTCACCCCCCACACGCTTCCCTGTGTGCAGCCGTGGGTCGGAGCAGAGGGACATTAACCTTCTGTACCAAAAGGGTTATCAAAGACTGGACCAGGCTGCCCAGCAGTGTAGTTGAATCACCATCCCTGGGTGTATTTAAAAGCCATCCAGATGTGGTGTAGTAGTGGCCCTGGTAGAGTTAGATAATGGCTGGACTTGATGATTTTAAAGGGCTTTTCCAACCACAGCGATTCCATGACTCACAACCCAGCAGAACTCTCTCGCTCGCATCCCTGCCCAGTGATTTTAAATCTGCTTGCAGCAAAGTGGCTTCTTACTGGGGGCAAGTTGTGTTTCCTGTTCATGGCTGTGCTCTGACTTTTTTTGCTGCATCACACTTTTGCTTGGGGATCAATCTCTCTCTCCTGTTCTTTCATCTCCACACCTTTCATCTAGTGCCCCATTTTTGGATGGAGAGGGAAGTAAGTGGCAGGAAGAGGCCAAGAGGATCAAAGACACCTTGGGGACTTTGAAGTCTGGGAACACTGACTAATACGAGGGGCCAAAGGAATGAAAGAGGGTGCAGTAGGGGGGCACGGCCCAAAGGGGGAAAGGGGCAGGGTTTTGTCATTGAGTGGGGGAGCAGTGTTGGAGGGATGTACTTTCCTTTTTCTGGGGTTCAAGGATGTGAGGCCATTGACTGATGGCTTTGCTGCATGCCAAGTGCTTGCTTTGCCCTAAACAATCTGGAAACAGAAGAAAAAAAGAAGGAAAAGTTAATGAGTAATTTGAAACAGGGAATATCTGCATATTCATTATTAAAAGAAAAATAAAACAAATCCTTAAAAAGTCAAGGGAGTCCCTGGAGAGGCATCAGTTAGCTGGTGATGAGCTAGGCAGGCATCTACACACTCAGATTGATTTTTCCTGCTTTCTCATCAGTCCTCCCAGGCTGGAGTCTCAGCCCAGAGCTGTCTGAGCCCTGGCTGTAGCTTCACCAATACTTGCTCTCTAGCAGGCCATGGCTGGGGAGGAAAAGGAGCTCCAAAAGGACCCCAGGAGGGATCTTTAGTGACAATTAAAAGGCAGAATAAGTGTTTGATTAAATATACTTTAGTACCTGCTAGGAGTAGAATACACCTGACATTTGGTGTTTTCTTCCCAGTACTCTGATAAAAAGTTAATCCACTTGGGGAATAGGACTTGGAGGTGGTCGTGATTTGTCTTCCCCGATTGCTTACAACCCTCTTGTACAATCCTGCTTATATGGGCTGTTGAGCTGCATCTTAGAACTCGTGGGCAGCTCACTCCTGGCCTTGAGCAAACCTTGGAGTTGCTCAACTTTGCCAGCACCGTTTGCAAGCATCCTGGTACGTGCTGTAGCTCGAGTGAGCTCTCTCACAAGCTAGCCTAAAAATGACAGAAGAAAATATTTTTGTCCTCATTGTATCAAAACCAGGCCTGATTAGAGCAGGAATTTTCTAGAAGGACTATTGATTTTTGCCTCCTGGACTGTACCTAGCAATTTGCAAGTCACGCAGCCGTCAGTTAGATCTGGACTTCGGCAGCAAGATAACAGCCCCAGTAAAAAGACTGATCTGTTAACCATTGGCTGGGTGACAGATCCCATTAATAAAAACCTCGGAGTCACCGTAGCCAAATCGTGAGTCTGTCCCAGCTGTAGGATTTTAGCTGGAAGGTGGCAAAGGATATGTGCAAATTGCTAGGACAGCACCTTCCTCACTTCAGAGAAAAGCCACTTGAGATGAGGAATCTTGGTTTCTCCTCCAGGATTAAAAATAAGGAAGGCTTTTTTCTTCTGAAGAAGCACCTTTCCCAGGTTTCTTTGCCTGTCTAATGGAAAGTCCGTGAAGTCCCCAACCTTCTGCAGATGTGTTTGTCCTTCTACAGAGTGTATCAGGCATTGGAGTCAAGGCCAGCTTGCCTTCAGGGGGGGAAAGGGTGTGCCTGATGGGCTCTCAAAGTCCCATCTTGACCCTTTTCTTGTGGTTTTGTGATCTCAGCGAGACTATAAAAATCTAAGTATTCTGCTTGAGATAACTGATTGTGCTTTGTGGTCACTTAGAACCATAGCTCTTATTTTGGATGTTGAAACCAGCTATTTGGAAAGTTATTTTCTTTCTTTTTAACTTGTTTTTGTTTAGAAATTTTTGCCATTTCAAGGAAAACAGCCACCAAAACCTAAACCCCTAATGCTTGCAGAAAAGGCATGGAAAAGATAAAGGTGGGGAGAAAAAGAGATCTGCTACAATGGTTAACTGACACAGGAAAAAGAAGGATGGAGGGACGCCCGTGCTCTCTGTGAATATTTGCAGTTGTGCTCCTGACCTGCTGCTGCTGACAAGTTTCATGTCCCCCTGAGAGCTCTGAAGCTTCATCCTACAGCTACCCTGCAAAGCTGAGGGCTCAAGTGTTGTGCATGGGAGGCTGTGAGGCCCTCCAAAGTTATAAAAGTCACAAAAATGATGAAAATTTGGGGTTCTACCCTTCTCTGAGGCTCGTGGAGGTGGCTTCTGCTGAACTACTGATTTGAGGGGCTTGGGGGCTGGCTGGCTCTGTTAATAGTAGCACTGAATGTACCAGATCTTTTCTGTATCAGAACCCTATTCTTCTAAAAATACAGAGCACGTACCCACCAGGAAAGCTTGGTGTCGAGAGGCTTTGAAAGATGCCTGGCACCATTTGGAAGCCAGCTGCCTACGGCAGCCAATGCTGAGGTACAGCCCTGGTGCCTCCAGGGCTCCTGAACACCAAGAGGAGTTCAAATGACTGAATCTTGTCTGCCCAGCGATGCGGAGAGGCCCGGAAAAAATGCTTTTCGCTGGGTGTCCAGGGCAGGAGGAGAGGCATCTGGCTCTGGCCCAAACCGCTCTTCGGGCTGCGAGACAGCTCAGCGCGAGGCTTCTCCCGAAGCCTTCAGCTCTCCGTTGGCTATAACGTGCTCCTGGCCTCCTGTGGAGAACCACTGCAGCCCTCTTTGCATGCAGATTGTTAATGCATTGTGCATGAGGGCCCTAATTAATACTCTGCTGCAGATAACGATTTTACATTATAGCTATTAACCTTGGCATATTTCAAACCAAATGCTGGCACGTTGGGGAGGATTTTGTGTGCGTTGCGTTGGGAAAGAATGAATTGTGGGTTTGCATATTTTATATACTGGTTTTCTTTAGTAGCCGTGAGATTCGTGTTGGTGAAAAGAGGCCTGCAGTAGGGTATTGGCTACTGCAAAGGTCAGGGCATTAGCCAGGCATTGTGGAGCCTCAGGTTCAGTTTCTTGCTCTTCATTGGCTTCCTGCAGGTCTTTTAACCTGATGTGTGCAGTGGAGATAGGAGTGTTTCCACACTCACAGGGGTGGATTTGTAGTCCTGAGAGAAGGTAACCCTACTTTTCTGTGCCAAACACCCCTTTTTCCCAGATTTTGTAAGAAAAGCTCCTCAATTCCCAGCTCACTTAGGTATCCGTCTGCAGTGATCCAGTTCTGAACTATGTATCATCAAAGTTTGGATGATGATGATTTTTCAAGTGAGATTTATTTTTTTTTTTTTTAAGATTTCTTTTTAGCAGTTAATTAATTTCTCCCTAATAATAGATCAGAATTGGTAGAACACTGGAACAAGTTTCCCAGGGAGGTGGTTGAGGCCCCATCCCTGGAGACATTCAAGGTGGGGCTTGCTGAGGCTCTGAGCAACCTGCTCTAGTTGAGGATGTCCCTGCTCACAGCAGGGGGGTTGGACCAGATGACCTCTGGAGGTCCCTTCCAACCCAGACATTCCTATGATTCTATGAGACTTGATTAAATGAAATAAGCGTGTCGGAAGCCTGCTCTGGTGGGGTCTGTCTGAGGCACACAGTTGCAAGGAGGACATCTGGTTCAAACTGAGGACAAGGAGTCTTGGAGGCTAAATGCCACTATTAGCTGATGGGCGCTGGTGCTAATGGTGGATTAACATGTTTGCATCTGCAGTTCTTTATCTTGTCAGTCTTCCTGGGGGTGTTAGGAGAGAGCACCTCCCATTGCCATTAGACTTGAGTTCAAAGCACCCTGCAGACCAGTTTCCTCTGGCAGGGCAAGTGCAATGCCTGGAGCAGGGCTACAACCTGCACTTACCTTGAGGAGAAAGTCCAAGGGTTCTTCAGTCCTTTCCAGCTCACCCATTTTCTTATCCTCAGTCCTCAAGTGATAATTAAATGCAAAATATCCCAAAGTGCCGAACCGCGAGGAAACCTGCCCCTCGTTTACCCTGCAGTTGCCGTGATGTGTAATGGAAAAAGAATGCTTATAAGGCCACTTTTTTTTGGAAGAATTTTGTTTCTGATCCAACTGGCAATAACTCTAACTCTGTGTAAACTATTTTATGGATCTGTATAGTCAACAGATCAATTTTATTACACTTGGCCTCTGCAGAAAAACTGTAAACTCCTGCTGTTAGCTGATGTCTGGGAAATATGTTTACAACTTTATTCCTTTCCTTTGGTGACATCAGTGTATTTAATTTTTTAAATTATTATTTATTTAATAAAAAATGTGCAGTGCTCTGTCCCATGCTATCTTATCATGCAAAACTTTTCCACACGGCCAGCTCCAGCACAACGTTTTGTGCTAACGAGAAAGCATTCACAGCCCTCAGTAATGACAGGTCTTTTGATTTCCCTGCACTGGTGAAAGTTCAATTCTCCTTTGTCTTTTGACTATTAGCTTCTACTGATTTTAGAAGATTTTTATGTAGTGTGCTTGCAAATACCAGTTTCCAGTAAATCCCCTGAGGTGACTGAGAAAGCAAGATTTGGTTCAAAATGAGTTAACCCCTTTTAAAATGATGTAGAAAGTATTAAAATCTGTAGGAGTGAGTTGCTGGTATTCACAGCCGTGGTAGCCAGGGCGCCAGAGTGGCTTCCTGAGGCAGCCATGCTCCAGCCCGTGACGAAGTTAGAGCTGGTAGCTACCCCAAGCACATCCCTCCTGCCATTTAATTGGCTTAGTGACAGTTTTGGTTTATGCAGGGAATTGGGCTGTGGCAATGAGCTACCCAGGGACCCGAGTGCTGCTTGGCTGAGAGCAGGGGCTTCTCTATGGGACATCAAACCATTAGGTTTTTGCAAGCTGGCACTGCCTCTGTGGAAGGATATATTTGAAGGGAATGTTGGATCAGTAACTTTAAAAGCCTTTTAAAAATAATCAAGTTTGGGAACATGTTTTCATGTGATCTAAGCTTCTTCTAACCCAGTACCCCATCTGTGACAAGCATCAGTGCCAGATGTTTCTAGATAAGACATGAAACTCCCACAGCAGTAGATAGGGGATGATTTGCCCTAAACGAAGGTCTCACCCCAACCTTGCATCAATCCTGGAGGTGTTTCACTGTGTACACCTGGTGGACAGGGAAAGCTCATGATACACTCATTATTTACTGAGTTATGCTAAATAAAAATATACAGCTTTCTCACCAGTCTCCTGTGCCATCTTTTGAGGTACAGTAAACTGGCATTTTCCTTTTCAAAAGAACTGACTGCAGAGGCACAGGATAGGCAAAGTGGGAAAGGACCTCTTGAGTGAGCTTCAGACACGAGCTGCATTTGGGAGCCTTCGGATTACCAACAGGGTAAACAAATGCCAAATCTCTCTTACTTGAATAGGAATCAGTGAAAGGCACTCTGGTGAGCCCAAAGTCATTTTTTGGAACGGATTCACACTTCAGCTATGGCTATGATATCTTGGTAACTCTATTATTTCATATTTTCTCTTGGTTCCTGTGCAGTTTGCAGATTCAGGGTCAGGCCTTCGCTAATGACAGCTCCTCGCGTTTCAAGGTGGCTGGATCAGCAGGATGTATGGCACGTATCCACAGAGCTTTAAAAATATCTCTCTACATGACATATGCTGTTTGTCCCTGAACACCGGATAGGTTAATTGTTAAAGAAACATTAATAACATTAACTGATGGTATGGCTTCCCACTGCCTCTGCCCTGGCAATCTCACACTGGCAAATGTATTAATAATCTTATCGGAAATGAATGTCGTTGCTATGCAAGTAACTCAAAACTAGATAATTTGAGAATAGTTTGGATGATTACTAATTAGATCCACCGACACAGGGGAATTTGAATTATTCATGACTGGCTGAAAACAGCGGGTAATTCATTTGTGCACTTCTCTGCAACTAATGTGAAAGTTGTTTATTTTTCCCCACACACCAACCCAGACGATCTGCTAAAAATGTTTCAGTGCTGATCATTTCACTGTGGAGGAACATCAGGGCTGCAAGGTTAGGGTAAAAAGCCTTGAAAAGTTAGTTGGAGAAACATGTGGACAAGCCATGCTTTCAGACATGAGCTTTAGTCTTTATTCATTGAGTTTCAACAGGCCAAGCCAACATCTAAATTTCTGAGTATAAGTCCAAATTGAGGTGTTCATGCACTCCTGGGGTAGGTGAGGAGATGCCACATGGTGGCACCTGAATCCATGCATGCAGGATTTTTGGGTGCTGGGGTGCATGGGGCTAGCTGGGAAGACACAAGGTCACCCTTCGCAATCCCTCTGATCTCTCTGGACTCAACCAGCACCACCCTGTCTCCCTCCAGCAGAAGCATCAAGCATTCTCCAGACCCCCATCTGACTTGGGGGAACACTGTGAGGAGCTTCCACCTCTGACGACGCTGTGTGTGAATGTATGCGCACGCTGTTCAAATCTGACACCCCCAGATTGTTTTTCGTGAGGCAAGCAGCTCTGCAAACACCTTCTGCTAGACATAGAGATTGCTAAGGTGAGCTGGATAATTCAAGTTGAGGACACACAGGAGGCAGTGAAAGGTGTTCTCCAGCTGTGCTCTGTTTATACACAACTTCAAAATAGTGTGCAGAGGCTTTCTGGACTGTCTGATAGCTCCTTCTGTCCTGGTACTGAGCTGAGCACCTCAGCCAGCAAAAATGCCTGAGGAAACCAATTTTAGGACGACTCCTTTTTGCCTTGCTCCTTCCCTGAAATTGCTCTGATTAGTTTTAAACGGGGTGGGGGGGGAGTGGCTCTGGAACTGGAGGATAAATAACCTCACACATGAAATTACCCGGCTCGTTCAATACCAGCCTCTGCAGATCCTATTGCCTTTATTAATTTATGAGCTTTATTATCTTGATTTTTCATTAAAATACAATAAGTTGGTCTAACTCATAAAACAGATAAAGTGAAGCACAGTAGTTCATTTGCCATTGATCCATATTTGTAACTCACAGAAGACACGAGCTAGGGCTGTCAGACGGGAAGCCGTTCCCAACTTGGGAGCGCTACGTGACTATCAGTAGTTAGAACAGCACCTCATCTTTCCTCCCTGGCTCACCAGGGCACTTCTTGCTCTTACCAGTTCCCAGCACAGCAGCACTAGTTTGTGTCAGTGTCTTAAGAGGTGTCCAGCCCTTTGCCAGGCGGGAGGCAGAGGAACGTTAGCTTGCCTGAGACCACAGACAGGAGCTGAACTGCTTGTGGTTTGTGAAAAAAAGGGGTGAAAAAAGGGTGTGAAAGCTGCTGTGGAGGGAATTGTGCAATAGAAGACACATAAAGCAAACCATGCGGCAGGGAACATGTTTTAAGTTTAAGTGTGAGAGGCTTGCATCTTTTTGGTGAAACACCAGATTCAGGCCATCTTTAACCAGCCAACAGCCAAGCACAGGGGATCTGTGTTTCACCACAGCACGCACGTGTGCACACACCCCACTATATCCATTACTGGATAAAAGTGGGAAAAACGCCAAGGACTCGAGTGTGCTCGCACACTGATTCCCATCTATATGAATTTCTTAGATTTTTTGCCCCTTACAAAATCAAAGATGCATTAGTTAACAGAGATGTTTCAATAGCATGTAGTCCCTGCAGGAGCAATGTCAGTTGTGCAGCAAAGCCATGTCTGAAACGCTGCTGGTTTTACAGCTGTTGCTGTGGTTGTAGCCAGCTCCCTGCCCCTTGGCAGGCCCCAGCAGGCACTGTGCCTCTGCATCTCCCTCCCAGCTTTGCCCATGTTGAGCCACATCTTAGCCCTGGCAGCTACCTCCTCATCTGGGTTTTCCTCCAGATGAGCAGTGCTGGCACTGTGGGACCACAGGCAGCAGGAAAACACAAGAAGAAAATCATTACATGGCTTTTGCTTCACGTGTGTTTCTATTTCCTCCTCTGGGCAAGTGGGGGGAGCTTAATTGGCTATTTCATACTGCCATCCCTTTCTCCTTGACCCCAGACCTTTGTTGCTGGCATCTCTAGCATCGCTCTATAAATGACAGTGAAAACACCTGATGTGGCAAGTGGGTGCTTTATGAAGAGTGATATGCCATCAATCATAATTAACCCCCGTGTCCCTGTCGCAAGCTGGGGCAGGCCCCATCGCATCTGGTTTCCTGTTTGAAAAAACTGTAGTTTATGTAGCTTTAGATGAGAACAACCCAAACACTGATCTCTAGGCAATGGGAGCTGGGAAAAGATGAATTATCTGTCACTCAGGAAGATGCCCTGGCTGTGGTAGCCATCAAGGACATTTGCAGGGTTTCATTAGTCCTGCTCCCCCCCTTCCATGCTTGGTGGGGTTTGCTTTTCAGATCAGTTAGCAGCCCAGTATCTGCTCTTGGTGCCTCTTGGAGGATGTGGAGCATCTGCATCCCACAACGGGACGATTCAACAGCCGTTCATAAAAGCTGGGTCATTTCCTTTGTTTCTTGAATTAAATGCTGCACCCTGAGCATTTCAGGTCTGTCATCTGTGTGCACACAAATAAACATTAGTCAGATGGTGGAAAACACATTGACACTCTGCGTTAGCACAAGAGGAGCTGTGGCATTTGTATCACTGGCTGTAAAGCGCTGGAGGTTTCTGGTGCTGATTTTTGGTCTTTAAGGCAGAAAGTGGCTTGCGGAGTCACAGGGTAAGTGGAATCCAGGCTGTGCTTCGTGCTGCTGAGACAGAGCTGAGTGCTTTTGGCTTCCTTTGCTACCATTCACCCAGCAGTACAGCAGCTCCTCTTGGTAACAGGACAGAGTCTGTGGTCATGGCCTTCTACAAGCCACACCATCAAACACAACTTTTTGTTAACTCTCTTGGTGACTCGCTGGTGGGAGCCAGGAAAATTTGGATCTTTTGGAGTTATATGTTCCTCCTTTTGCTCCCTTGAGCATTAGATCAACCCCTTCACTTCCTAATCTTCAGCTAGAGCCTGTTGTTTAGTTGTTTTTGTAACCAGCCTTGTCCCTTGCCGTATCCCAGTGTTACTATGGCAATGCAGAGATGTTGCCACAGCACTTGCTGATGCTCCAAGGGATAGTAAAAGTGTATGGGACGCTGTACTTGAGAACATGCATGGCAACGAGGTATTATAGGAAACTTTTTTTCTTCTTTCCTTGCTCTTCAGGAGGAGGCAAGCTGTTGTAGTCAGCAGAGTATGCTTTTGGGTATTAGATGTTAGTCCACAAACAATTACAGAGAAATTCATAGAAATGGTGGAGTAAGGTGCTGCTCAGCAAGAGTTAATGGGTGGTGGACTCTGAAGTTGAAGTATTTAAAATGTACCCAGTGCTAGCATAACTAAGGAAGTGCAGTGCACTCAAGGACTTAAATCCTACTAAATCACAGAATCATTAAGGGTGGAAAAGACCTTCAAAATCATCAAGTCCAGCCATCCTGTTGGATGGTGATTCCAGCCCCTCCCAGGGCAGCCTGTTCCAAGGCCTCACCACTCTTGCAGTGTAGAAATTTTTCCTAACGTCCAATCTAAACCTCCCCTGGTGCAACTTAAGCCCATTACCCCTTGTCTTATCATTAGTTACTTGGGAGAAGAGACCAATATCCACCTCACTACAACCTCCTTTCGAGTTACTGTAGAGAGCAATAAGGTCCAGAGTCTAAGGAACCTTTGAAAACACCATGAGCAACTCCAAATTCCATAGGACCCCAAACAGTTTTGCTTCCTTTTAAGTAAGAAGTGGGAGCTGCAGCATTATTCTCCCCTCTGAATATTAGCCTTCCTATGCTTAACTATATGCAGATTTCTAAACTAGAATTGTATTTTTAAATCTTGTATCTCCCTCCAAACTATCAAGATGATTGCATTCTCCTAATGTGCCTTACTGGCTCAACTCAGCCGGAGTGGTCATCGTGCTTTTAAAATATACCTGCCCGCTTCAAATGTGTGCACTCCTCTCTCCTTGCCTCCAAATAGTGCTCTGACTGTAGTGAGGGTTAAACTGGTAGCTGTCTTGGACTTGGCATGGTAATAAATCTAATAATGTCCCGCTAACAGAGCTAAATACCTCATTTGAGGAAAAATGAAGCAACATTTTTTCTTTGAGCTGTAAAATATGTTGAGTGATTTCATTTCCTTCGTATGGAACATTAGGGCTTGCCATAATCCTGGCTCACTCCAATAGAACTCAGAGTTGTTTCCCATGTGATAGTTCCAGTTGCCTTGCTGCCTGGTACCTGCAGCACGCTCTGCACCGCCTGGCCTGCTTCTAGCAACAGCATGTGTGGTTTTCCCTCTCACTAAAGAGAAAAGAAAACAGGTTCATTCTGGCATTCAGTTGCAGGCTGTAAAATTGAAATTAGCAGTCAGGACACAGCCGTCTCTACCTACAAAGGCCACCTGCACCACTGATGCTTCGCTTTCAGGCGTGTTCCTCAGTCTGCCAAGGTCCAGATGCCAGGCACATTATCTGGCCAAGTCCTAAAATGAAGGATGATTGAAATTGTAGCGGGGACAGTGAGAGAGTGCCAAAAGATCAATTTTTAAAAGTCTAAATGGCTTTCCTTATGTCTTTGTCTGGGAAACGTAACTTTTGATGTAGGTGGCTTGCAGTAGGGAAGTGTGGGGAAGAAAGAGACCTTATTTGGGAAGATTCTCAGTTCTTTCATGACTGTTGCAGCTGAAATCCCATAAAATGAAAGCTTTGGTTTTGGGAACCGAAGGGGAAGAATGCAAGAGGAATTCTGCATGCCTCAAATGTTTTTGTTACCTCTGCTGTTTAATTTGACTTCACTTTTGGGGATTCACTGCATAGATTACCTTAAATGAAGTTTGGCTCTCATTTCTGCTCCATGCAACACCATTAGCTACACTGAGCAAAAAACTGACCATGAATTTTCTGTTACATATATAAAATAGAGAATATAATATTGTAGATACTAGAATATAGATAAATAGTAATAATAGATAACTAGAACAAGAAAAATAATAGATAAATATAAATATAAGAAGCAATATAAATAGCAGTATAGATATTCACCCTTCTGTCAATTAGTTGCAGTCTTTTGAGTCTTATACTGAATCTTCTTTGTTGGATATTTGGCAGTCTGGATACCTACTTATGTTTTCTAGTCCTTAGATTGGTAGCTTTTCATCAAATTCCTGCAAAATCATTTCCCATTTCATGGACTGGACTGTGTTCTTTTATTTCCATTAAAGGCAACTGTTGTAAATAAATGCAAACTAAACATAATCAGCCCCTCACATCTGCTTATACACATGCCTCTGTCATGCTTCTCCTGATCTGCCTTTTTTGGTTCATCCTTCTTACTCCAAATACAACTAAATCTTTGAGTCAAACAACTTCTGTTCTTGCTGGGTGTAATTTGCTTGATCGTTTCCTATATGTCATGAGCTTCCTTTTCCTATCACCAAGATGAAATCAAAAGTGTAGCTCTGTGCATCTCTAAGTCTTTTATATTGATTCTATGTGGATCATTCTAATTTGTTAGATGTGGAGAGACCTAAAATAACAACATTTTAAGCACTGCTTGGTTTTAGCACAGAGTGTGTGCTACATGTCCGTGAGCAGGTCAGCGTTAAGATGCTGTGCCAGAGGCGGTAACGGGATTGCATTTGTTGTTGTGTTACTGGTTGTGTGTTTCCTTAGCAAAACTGTGGCTGAATGGCAGGAAGGAAAGCTTCCGATTTGTCTTGATTATAGCGGTTGATAATAATAATAATAGTAATAAATGGATTCTAATTATCATGGATGCAATCATCTTCCACCTGTTCTGGCTTATAGACTTGGAAAAAATACTAGAAGCCAAGTGGAAGAGTTGTTTGATTTGGTTGTCCCTGTCTTGCTGCTGGAAGCAAGAAGAGCTGGAAGGTGCCAGTTAGTGGCCAGGTATGTCAGGAGTATTTGCACTCGCTCTTTACTCGAATGTCTATGTAAAAATATGTTTGAAATTCATGGCTCCCTTAGAAGGAAAAATTAATAACATTTTGCTGGATTTATTTGAATACTTTCCATAACTGGGAAAGAAATCTACGCCATTTTTCCTTGTCCCTTAGCATTATTTACAGCTGTGTGATACCATTTTGATCATCTTATTGTGATCTAAACATTATTTTAATTCTAATTCCCACGGAACATGCTGCAGAAAATATAAAAGCATATAGAGACTTTTATAATTTTTTTTTTTTCTGAGAAGGTGTGCAGTTAAAAAACAGCTTTGTAGATATTTTTAATTCCCCCAAAACCCTGCTGATAGGTTTTTCAGAAGTTGGATTTCAATAATAACCTGCCCTCCTTATTTTTTAACCTTTGTAACAGCAGTTAGTGCTTATAAGAAATGCGTATGTTGATGCAATTACTGCAAATGCATTGCTTTCAACAGGGATTAAAGTAAGAGAAATATACATTGAAGTTTTAGGGTTTGTACAAGGCTCCATACCAGCTCTCCAACTTTCTGCTTCTCCAATGATCCTCTTTTGAGAACAGGTTCTGTCCTGTCCCATCAGGGACACACTTCTCTTCTCTTGCTCTGCTACCTGCTTGCCTTGCATGCCCAATGCTGAAAAACGGAGTAATTGCTGGGCCTGTGACGGTGTCTCAGTGCTGTGGTTGTCCCTTGTGCAGCGGTGCAGATGGAGAAGGCAGCACCAAACCCAGGGTGCTGGCTTTTCCCTGCCATGGGAGTTAACCTTTTGGGCTAGCCTGGGCTACCAAGGGTGGGTGGAACAGGTTCAGGAGGGATCAACTGCTGTCAGGTATTGACCGGCTTCTCTGTTTTGCTTGTCTTCCACCCTTCCGCCCTGCCCAACTGGGGAAACGTCCACAAAACGTTGAAGTGGGCTCTTAATTCCTGATTGCAATCACTTGGGAGCCAGCACCACCGGCAGCACAGCTGAATGAGGTGTAAAGGAGCCAGCGGTCACTCGCTGAGCGGCTCCAGAGCAGGTCAGGCCGCAGCGGGGACGGGCCTGGCTGCGAAAGGGGCCGGCAAGGAGCTCTTCTGGGGGTCGTCTGGAGCCGTGAGCAGGCGGGAGAGCGGCTCCCTGTGCCGGCGGCAGCTCCGGACGAGGCGTTAACGCGCCGACGGGCGCTCGCCCAGACCCCCCCGGCATCAAGGAGCCGTTCGGGAGCGCGGAGCGAACAAGCGGCGTCCCCGGGGCTCGGAGCGGGTGCGGGGGGCTCTCCGGTTC